>JAOVVB010238606.1:0-22544 GCA_028570985.1 Heterobranchus longifilis | reverse complement strand
CAAATATGGAAGTTTCCTGCTTTTCTCTGTTTTATATCATATTAAACTGAATATCTTTGGATTCTGGACTGACAAAACATTTAGACATCACCGTGGAATTTGAGAACTGGGTTGGACGTTTTTCACTATTTTCTGACATTTTATAGACTAATCGATTAATCAAGGAAATTATCGGCAGATTAATCGATAATGAAAATAATCGTTAGACTCACCCTGGCTTCGTATGAGAAAAAACTTCCCAGAAAAAAAAAAACTTTCACAGGGAAAAAAATTGAAGAAATGTGAGGAGGAATCTCTCTCGCTGGATGGACAAACATGCAACAGATTTAAAGAGGAAACCTGGAAAAACCAGGCTGCACAAACAGAAGAAACAAAACTGAAGCACATCACTCACATATAGGAGAATAAACAAGTACACAAGGAGAGAGATGCAGATCCAGATCAGCAGCATGACTTGTGAGCGGAGTGCGAGCGAGCGGGGAGCGCGAGGACTCGGGATGGAGAGCAGAGCAGATGTTTTAAAAAGTTGGAGCTTCGCCTCATCTCCATCCTGCTCCAATTTCACTCCACTACCATTCACACCATGAGCTCGACGCACGCCCCGAGCCCAACGCAGGCTCACGTTGTACATGCAGATGAGCAGCTGACTTTTTTGCCGGCGGATGAGCGAGAAGCTCCGGGCACTGTGGCGGCATGGAGGGTGGGCGGGCGCCGTTCATCTGATAAATATTATATTTAATTATATATCATTTTTTTGAGCCATTTGAGTGGAGCGGGGTAAAATCAGAGTTGGCGGCGCAGTCTGGAGCAGCTTTTAAGCGGGGGGAACGAACAGCTCCGCGATCGAAGAGTGAAAATTCCCTGCTTAAGACACATTGAGAAGAGACACGTTTTTGTGTGAATTTAATTTTCTGCAAGCTGTTTTCACCTCCTGCAGACAGTTAGACACTGCACAAGTTGGTACCGGCCTGGGCGTCCTCCCAGGGTTTTGCAGTAGAATATAGAATGGGGCAGCAAACACACTGAGAAAACACATTCAGCTCAAAAACTACAGAATGATGATGTTACTAATTTTAGATCAACTTTCGATCCTTCCTGAATTAGGCTTCCCATCATTTGTGCAACATCAAAAATCATTAGGTAAAATTACGAGCTCTGGAAAGCAAACAATATTTATTTAATACCAGCCTACTTTAAATGACCACTTCTTAATGTAGTTTGGTTTAAAAACAACTGTGAAACAGAACAGGAGGCTAAACACAAAATGTGAAAATAGAAAAGTAGGTGTCCATTCAACTTATTGTAAAATATGCACTCTACATTGGATATTTTGACATGTCCAATATTTGCTGTCTCAGTCTCGGGTGTTGCCAAAAGTTGGAGTTTTATGTGCATTTGTCAAACCACATGTGCTCAATATGTTAGTATTTATTTACTGAGTGCACAGCAGATACTGGCATTGATTAGTTTGTATTTATTGCATGCACAGTGGTATGAGCTACACCACACTGCATAAAGCTGAGCTGTATTTGAAATCGTTCAGCACTTTGGCCTCGATGTATGTTTACGTTGTGAAAGATGCACAGAGCTTTTTAAGCAGGGGACAGACGGGTCAAGCATAGAGGCTGTGTGAGATCATCCACATCTATAAGCTGTAAAAACATCTATATCACAATATTTTAGACACAAATGTGATGCAATTTGATGACGTCCTGTGGAAGTTTCAGAGTGCATCATGAAATGAAAATGTGTGCCTGCCATGTCTTTTTACGTGACTACAATTGTACTTATTCTTTGCCACAAGATTAATTTTAATGTTACAAAATCAAAAATCCCTAAATACTTTGCAAGCATACAGTCACATAATGTAATTTCATTTTCTAAATTTGGCTGTCAATCATTCTCAACTCAAACTTCTATTCAAAGCTGAGCATCCACAACTCAACACATAATCAATATCTCTTCATCAATACACATATCAATACTACATTCAGGCTGAGTTTCAGCATTGACTTCACCCACCTTTCCCTTTGAATCTAAGGAAGTCGGATCCATTGCAGTTCGGCTTCAGTTAGGTGTCGATCAGACGGAACGCGTTTTGCAGGTTGAAAAACGAGGCGCACCGCTGTTTGCTTGCATGGGGCTGCTTTCTGTAGGCCTGTTTGTTGTTCCTCCAACAACGCAGGGTGAGGACCTGAGGGATACTTTGCTGATTTAAATCCAGCTCTGTGGGCACCGGAGCAGCGGAGATCGGACACTGCCCACAAGATGACACAGAGCTGGTTTTAAATCCCGTTAGAAAGTTGAGGCAACAATTTGTTCATGTCCTGCAGTTTTCCTAGAGCGACGTTAAAAGTGAGCTAACGTTAGCTTAACACGAAACATGTACCTCCCACTTGTTGTCATCGCGACTACAGAAGGCCCGCCTCTCAATTAATCTGATTGGACAACGGGAAGAAATGCTTCATGACCTTGCATTCAGGGCGCTCCTGTAAAAATGCGAGCCGCTCAGCAACGCAAAAGCAGTGTGCAAAACGCTTCCCCCTCATTGAAAACTTTTTTTTTTTAAAGCCGCCCCATGCTGCCAAAATGCGTTTTGTCTGATCAGGGCCTTAAGCTGCTTGCATTTATTCTTTGCATTGTATTTAATCATACAACAGTTACTTGACTTCCATGTTGTGTGTGTGTGGGTAAGTGTGATTGTGAGTTTATGTATGTGAATTTAAATGTTCCTTCTGTCAGTTAGTTGTTCATTTAAGCTTTCAGACGGGGGCTGGGTTGCGTGTGTGGGTGTGTATGCGGTGCGGGTAGTTGATAGCAAAGGCTGAGTGGACTCACAGAATGGCTATGGTTAATGGCTGATCGGGTGCAAATCTAACTATGGGCCCATCCTACTGCTATTGGGCTTAATGTCACTCCTGCATTTGGAGACCGGAGAAAATCCCAGGAATGATTATGAAAAACGAGATTGGTTTTCACTGTGTTTAGCACATTTTCATTCCCCAGGCACACGCAGGAGATTCTTAGAGAGAGTGGTCTGTCTGTCACTTTAGCAGCATGGTGTTACATTGTCAAGGAAATGACTTTTGGATATGTGCTGTTCACACTGAGCTTCATATAGGACTGGCTGATACAATCTGACAGTGATCCATGGTTTTACCCTGTGACCTAAAATACAGCCCAGATCTCAAACAAACCACGCTGTCCACTCAAGTTCATTACAGTATAATCTAGATCCCCCTTCTGACAAAAGTGTAAAAACTGTGTTTGATCAGGAAGGATGCAAATTACTGTTGTTACACACACAAAACACAACGAACAATATTAAAAAGCCAACTTTATAGATAGGAAACCACAATGCTGATCATGTGATGCTTGTGTGGCGCCGCACCTCAAAGCACATTTCCTGCTGTTTATTTATTTGATATTACTGCCATATTAAAGCAAACCATTATTGATAATAGGCTTGGGCGGTATCTATTTTTTCATAGCTTCATTGCCATTTTGCTGCAGTATACAGCATATGACGGTGTTTGTGTGAAATAAAAATGTAAAAGATGAGCTGCTGGTGATAAAAATCATTGTAGCATTTATGACATCGTGTAGCCTACATGTCTAATATAAGTGTCTGCAGATAACTCAAGGCTGAACTATTAGATAAACTTTATTGTCATCCATCTATATACAGTGCAGTACAGTACATAGCGGGATGAAATTGTGCATATGTGCAGCCCAGTTTATTGTTTTTGAATGCAGCATCTCTATAAGTTTAATAGAAAGCGGAGCGTCTGTATTTTTGATGGTATTGAAATTCATACATTCAGGATTTCTAAATACCCTGGTATACCTGATCTATCCAAAGGCGTCTTGATCTTCTTATTACAAATTTGAATCTTTGTGTTGATCAGCACATCTGTGACTGCCTGAAAAATGTCAGAATTCCACTTCACACTTTGCTTTAGGCAAAGTAATTATATTAAACGGTGTCATTTTGTATTACAAATCAACGATAATATCCTCAAATCATAAGTAATTAGCTAAAATATCTAATTCATGCGGATTATTATCTTAATGAGCAGATCAAGAGTGCACATTGAAAAAAATGTTTTACTTGGCTTTTCAAATTGTTTTACAGAAAAAAATAAATCATTGTCGTCAGATTGGCCTGCAGCTGTGATAATTCTTGTTTTACTGAGACATTGAGTTAAATATATTAAGTTATATTATGAACAAATGTACACGTCACATTTGCAACTTTATAAGGGAGGAACCAAGCAAAAAAAGCTCATACCACACGCTCGCTCGCACGCACGTGCCACACGCACACGCACACACACACACACACACACACACACACACACACACACACGGGCCAAACAGTCACCAGTGCACCTTTTTCCCTCAATGAAATTCAATTATGAAAAGCAAATGTTGAATCATCACAATTTACTGAATGGAAATAAAATGAGATGCAAATAAGTGTGCTACTATGCATTTGAGGCATTTTGTCACACCATAATGGTATAATGTTGATAAGGGAAGTGAGGCCAAAATAAATTCATTCCGAGTTACATGGAGAGAAAGACGGAGAAATATGAAAAGGCTCAAGTGTAACACGGGGACGCGGATGTACCTGCTGTAACATCATATGCATAGGTGGTGGAGGGTGACTAAAATAGCACGTTAATAAAATAAATTATGCATTTCCTTTGTGATGTGCTTGTAATGTGTTGATTTTTATGCATAATGGCTGTTTAATTTAAACATACTGAGCCCTTTTATTATTTTCAACTTTCCATTAGGTTGTTGCTCTTTCATCCAGACATCTACTCAGAAGAAATAATCTTCCTTTGGGTAATGTGACAGCCCAATAGTAGGCTTAAATGTACCATTAACACCAGGTCTGTGGTTTTTGGAAATGTCTGCCTGCCTGCCAGACTGTCTGCCATCCATTTCAGCATGGCACAATTTGAACTGTGACAGTTCATACTGCTCTGTTTCACCCTGATCAGTGTGCTGCCAAGATGTCAGAATCTCGTTAGCCAGTGAAAAGCCACCAAAATCTTAGCCCGTGATGCCTACAGCTTTGCCTTTACAAGACAAAATGTTCTATGGTGTGTGTCTGTCTGTAGCATCTGTCAGTGCCAGTGGTGATGCCAAAGACTTATCTCCTGTTAGCTACAGTCATTTGCATATGTCCTTGCAGTTGTTTGGCATGAGCTCATAATGACAAGAGGGGGCAAGAAGACTTGTAAGAGAGCTAAGACACCGTTATGACAGATCTGTCCTGCATCTGATTTGGTCTGATTTGGTCTGATTTTGTGCTTCTGTTAATGCTTTTTAACTTGGACGTGTGCCAAGTAGCACTTATCCTGCTTAGGAATTGCTGTCATTATTGTGTCCATGAGTCATTACTGAGTCCATGAGTGTCATTTTTTACTTGAGCTGCCTGTGGTGGTGTAATTAAGATTGGATGTTATTTTTCTGTCACAAAAGGGTGGCAAACAGGGTTTTTTTTGTTACTGGACAGATATTTATGCAGGTATTTGTGAATTCTCCTCTGGGGATAAATAAAGTAAGTTGCATTAAAAGTCAATGTTTCAATATTGTATAGGCAGCAATATTGGCCTTGCCATAGGTCTATATTTTTTTAGACTGATGTATAATTGGAAAATGTTGGGTTTGTTGTTGTGTATGTTTATAATAAGCTGAAGTGCAGGTGCAGTGTTGTGTACGTCCCCTAGTGTCCATGACGGATCTGGTGAAAATGCTCTGTCAATCTTAAAAGTCATCCTGAAGCATCATGTGTTTTTGTCAGGTAGCACATTGAGCAGTGAAGCAGCAGTATGGGCCGAGCATAAGAGTGAGCAGTGCATTTCCATTATAATAGACTGCCTTAGTGCAAAGGGTGCATTCTATAGGTGTAGCATTGGTTGTGTGCTTGAAATTCCTGGCTTGTCTGAGTCTCTCCATGACACTAAGAGACATTATAGAAAACAGGATAGAACCGATTAATCGGTCGGCCCATTAATCGGGCCGATTAATGACAGTTTGAGATAATCGGCATCGGCCGATTATCTCAAACAGAGTATTGTTTTCTCAAAACATAACGTCTTTTTTTTCTTTTTTTCTGGAAAAATTACGACTTTTTTCTTGAAACATTGTGACTTTTTTCCTCAAAAGATTAAGAAAAATTTCAACTTTTTTCTGTTAAGAAATTCTCTAATTTTTCCACTTTTCTGGAAACATTATGACTGAGGCAGATCTACAAAAGAACCAAAAACAAAGAGATGCTGCTTGGTGGTCCTGTGCACTAACATTGTTTTTATTTATGTAAGTTTATATATTTCAGCTGCTGAAAAAGTGTTAAATAAATGTTCATTTAAGTTCAGCAATTAGTAGTTGTAGGCTATTTTATCAGATAAAAAAAAATGGCACTATCGGCACTATAAATTGGCCAGCGGCCGCCCTGCTCTCTAAATATCGTTTTCGGTATCGGCCATTGAAAAACACATATCGGTCGACCACTATAGAGAACTAAACTCACTATGGGAAAGACAGAAATGGCAGTCTACTGACATGAATAATAAAACTTAGTTTTCAATTGTATTATTATATAATAAATGTACTTTTTTCCAAAATCACTATTACATTGATGGAATACATTAGAACAATGTGTTGCTCTGGGCTCACTCTGCGGCTCATAGTGCCATGTGCGTTTCAACAATGGGGAATCATTCAGTAAGGGACATCCAGTTCTTTCGGCCAGCTGCTTGAAAAAAAAAATGCAGACAAATCCCTTCAGCTCAGTTGATCAAGGAAATGTATTTTCATTATTCTCACCAGGTATTAACAACTTTTCTCATCAGTGACATAAAAGGTCTATATGTAACTTTTAAAAGAAGGGGAGAGATACAATGTGTTACTTTTCTCTATACAAAGTCAATTGTTCAAGGATTACAGATAAAAAAAAAGAAGAAAAATCAAATGTTGCTACTTATCTCAGGTGATAAAAATGTAATAAGATTAGTAAATTATATGCAGGAATTAGTGTAGCCAAGTAATTCTCACTAGAAATAAGAAAAGTCATAAGATATGAACCCTCAATGAAAATTTTGTTTTTGTGTGACTCATTTAGAGAGGTCAGTGTGCAGGGTCCAGTGCTTTTGCAGGCATTCTGCTGTATTATATATCACACCAGATACAGAGGCGAAGTCCCGCCCCTTCCGGTGGACTACCATGGGATTTGAGAAAAAATATGAGCTGCAGTGAATTGTGAGTGACATAATTTGTGCCAGGAATTACACACACAATAGTTGTCGATTTCAAATCTAATTTTTGCAAGTCAAGAAAGTCACAGTTTGTCTGTAGTTTACTGAGCAGTTTCACACAAAATCAAATTGTACTACGACAAACTGCCACTTTCTTGACTTGCAAAATTCTCTTTTAAATTGACAGACATCATATGTGTAATTCATGGCACAACTCAAACGGGATCAAACACATGTCTCTCTCCGTTCACCACCGTTCATATTTTTTTCCAAAGTAAGGTCCCATGGGTAATCTTGCATGTGATGCATTTGTTTTATGTTGGTGATTAAAGAAGGTAACTATGGGCTTATCTTGCTACTGAGCAGCCTCAAGGTTAATACTATCCCTATCTTTTATTTAATGTAGAGATCCTTTGTTGCTTCAACAGCCCTTTACTCATTTCACATTGCAAGCCCCAGGTGATGTTTCCCAACTGACAAGGCCAAATTCCAAATGTGAAGCAAGGCCATCTGCACTCAGTGAGAATAGAGAATCAATCATTTGCTGTGGAGAGGTGAAAGGTGTCCATGGCCTCCGCCACAGAGACTAATGCTACCTAGAAAGCCACACTGCCAACTCATAGCCAGTTGACCAATGTTGGGGGTTACAAAGTAACACGTTGAGGCCCTTTTTTGTTGTAACGAGTAATGTAACGTGTTAGTTTTGCAATTCAAGTAATCCTGTGTTTTCAAATAAGCAATCCGTTAGACATTATGGGCTGTAGACGAGGTTACGGTAGTGTCAATGCATGCAAAAGGATCCAGGGATTTTTAGAGGCGGCAGTTTAAGTTTTGTGGCTTCATGCAACGCTGAGCAGCTTTCATAGGAATGAATGGGGCTCTGCCTCGAACGCTGTATCCAGGTCTTATTATACATCCATACTTTGTCCCTATAATGCCATTTGTATCATATTTGATATGCAACTTAATGAGACCTTTATGCCATCCACATGATCAATCTGAAACATGTTATCTGCCCCCTGGTGGATTATCCATGGATAATGTGAAACGCGTTTGCCTTTTCTCAAGTGAACTTGAGAAGTAAAGTGCCCCCTCGGACAAACACATTACAAGATATTGCACAGTGTTTTGAAAAAAGAAATATTACTAAAGGTGATTTACTTGTGTGGACTGTGTTCAATGGGCCTGTGTTTGAGGCGTACATCCCACTCATTGCTCTGGACGTCTGCAGACACTCCTCCTGCACTTGTGCATGCTACACTTGCTCTGTCATCCTCTCCGTCAGACTCGGAGGAGCCTGCTGGGGCGCTCTCTGAAGCAATCATGTTACTGCAAACCCTGCAAACAATCTTGCCATAAACATATAGATTCCATCATCGCCTAGTAGTGTCATTGGCGGCTATGACATATTAGCAGTGATTCCCTTTTTTGTTCATATGTGAACAGCATGCTGAAGCACATCGCACTACATCATCTTCATAACCAAGGTGCTATATCCTACTGCATTCTGCCTTTTGTTTTTTACTTTGCTTCTGCTGCTCCTGCTTCTTCACATTTCTGTCTTGTTTTCATATCCTCCTAAAACTGTGACTTTTCAAATGCTTGACTGGACCATATGCTTTATGGTCACAACTGTCCTGTTGCTAGCCGTCTGTGGAGGGCCAAAGACTGGGGTTGCTCGGTGTCTAAGAGTGTTTTCACGCAGTTCGTTTGTCTGGTCCAAATCAGTTGATACGTTTGTAAACTTGGAGTATTTTCCATTTGGATCAGTTTTTTTTCACACAGAGAAAAATTCAACTGAGCCAAAAATACATTACTCCGCTCCGCTTACTGGTCAGATGTGTCTGGGGTGGGAGCAAGAAAGTAAATACAGGAAGAAGGTCCTGTGTTCTGGACTAGTGCATATTTTTCATGGCTGTATAATAAGAACTGATAATAACGGGCTGCTGGCTGCAGCGCCGGGTCCCTCCGCCTCTTCGCGCCGGAGGACAGTGGACTCGCTTGTCTGAACTCCAGAACTGACGTCCGCTCTCCTCACTGTGTCTGCGGGAGGCAGAGGGACCGCATTCATGTCACATTTATGGTCTGATAAACAATAAATTCATCCCGAGCCCCCTTCTACATGAGCCGTTTAGCTCAAACTTGCGGAGTACAGCTGGTAGTTGGGTCAGATCGAGGTCAGGTGGTGTTCTCACCACAAACAAACTGTACCGGAGTGCGTTTAGAACCAGAAGGGGGTCTCGGTCTTGTTGTTTTGGTCCGGACCCAAGTGTGATTGCTGCGTTCACACTTTACCGAACTAAACAAGGCAGATATGAAAACGCAGATCAGACTGTAGTTCTGGGAAGATTCCAGGAGTGAGTTGGAACAAATACATTGTATACTACTTTCTACTGATAGTGTGAGCGATCTTTGGTAAGTTACTGTGTGCAGGGATGCACCGATGTATCGGCCGCACATCGGTATCGACTGATATCCACCATGTTGACAGCCATCGGCCTATTGGCAAAAAAATGACATTCGCCGATGGCAGTGGCTGATGTTTGGCGGCCACCGAAGCCCCTCTGTCTGGCCGTGCTGCTCTTCTGAAAATCGTCTGCTCAGCGGCCACTGTGGCCTCGATGCCACGCTTCTGCTCTCTGCCTGTTTTTTTTTTTTCTTCTCTCTCTCTCTCTCTCTCTCTCTGCCTCTGTCCTCTCCTGTCAAGTCCGCCCTGACGACGTGTGTTACATGTGCTTGATTTGTCAACAGTAACGTCATCAACACGTGTGGTATGAACAATAAAAATACAATCATAAAGACACCGTGTTTTGAAGTTGAACAGGGAAAAGTGACGGTATAGTCTCTACTTGTCTCGCATTTCCTCTCAGCAGAGATGATAAGGAAACAAGATGATTCACTCGTTTGTTATTTCCCTGGCTGTACATACTGCACATGTGTAACTCAACAAAGATGACAAGGAAGAGAGATGACTCACTTGTTAGTTTCCAAAAAAACAAGAAAAACAAAACAAAAACAAACAAACAAAAAAAAAAAACATGTTTATGTTATGAAGTGTTAACAACAAACACTGGTATCGGCCAAATTGTTATTTTAAACATCGGTATCCCCAGAAATTCTGTCCCATTGTGTTTTCTTTTCTGTTCTTTTTCTGCTTAAATTTTTATTTCTAAACTAATCTAAACTAAGTCTGTGTATGGGGAGCACTTTTTTTTGTGTGCCCAATAAATTTGTTGGATTTTCCAGCCAATCACACAATTTATCAGCATTTGGCTGATGCATGGTTTTCAATTAATGTACCACCCGGCAAATAAACAATAAGCTGTCATTTAAATATAGTATATGTTACTAGGATGGCCTGTTTAAGTGAGACCTACTAGTCTGGCTTTTCGGATGTACAGAGCGGGGATAAATCCTCATGTGCCGGATGTCAGACCCCTTCCGCTATCTCCACTGTCTATTTTACACCATCGCTGCATTCAGGGCTTAGCACCACCTGACGATTGTGATTGGTTTAAAGAAATACAAACAAGTCAGAGCATTTTTTCCCCTATACCAGAATGATAACTTGTACAGCCAGACCATACTCCAGTGGAGATAGGTCTAGACACATTATTTCCTCAACAGTCAGTCAGTAAGATAAAATGGTATTATCATTTTCTCTTTAATTGCAGAGTATGTGCAGAGCAGTTGCAGTTGTAGTTAAACTCAGCAACTGGATTGTTGAGAATAGAATCAAATGTAACATTTGAATGAGATACTGTACATAATATACCTGTATTTGATCACACTGTCTGTGTGTGTATAGACAGTCATGTATAGTTTCCTACTGTAGACTGCTGCCATGTTAAGAATCTTAGGAGGAAACAATGTCATTTGGAACGCAGCAGTAGCAGTAGTTCAAACTTGTCTTTTTTTTATGGAGGGTACCTTTTCTATGCCTTTATAGCTTGTCAAGAATGTCCTGATATACGGCACACCTTCTACTCAATAAGCACCAAAACAATGAAATCAAAATACGATAGGAAAACAATGGGAAAAGAAAGTAAAAGGAAGTGTCAAAAGTTCAAAGAAAGATGGTATTATTATTTCTGCTTGGATATCCTGGTGTGAATTTGCCAGAGACATTTGTCTGAAGTAATAGCTTTGTCACTTATGTCATTGACTCACCATGGGAGACAGTCAAGGAGGGATTACATTTTTGGGCACTCTATCATTACAATTCGAGAACTGCTGACTTGGATATTAGTTCCCAATAGGGAACAACTCTTCTATACCCTCCCACAGAGCATACTATGAATATTTCACAAAAAAAAGGGAATGAGATTTAAATGAAACCAAACAATTATTTGGTGTTTACATGAAAAAAAACATGTTGGCATGTCAAGGTTTCAAACGAGAGAGACTTGTTTTGTTCCCTTTCCCTCCTAGATGCTTTGAGTGATTTATCCCCTGTTGAGCCATGGTGCTCCAGACTGATTGTCATTTTGAAAGGCACCCTGTGCATCTTTTGTTATCTAAGCCAAACATCCATTGTGAATATAAATGAAAGTAAATTCCATGTTTGTTTGTTTGACAAAGTTTATCAAAGATGTGATTCGTAGACCCGCATGGAGGTCAAATAGTACTTGAAGTCATTTTCAAACACTCAATAATAATTGTAGTAACCCTTGCCACAGTGGGCATAAAACAGGATTGCTGTGCTTCAGTGTTGCTTCTCCTGCCCTATTTATAGGCTCTACTTTCATATTTTAGATCTGATTTTATCCTGTTTATATATGCTCCCAGTGGGCTCTATTAAAACAACAACAACAAAAAAAATCCATGTATCCATCTCGCTCTGACCACACGCGGCTGTACTTTCCACTGAAACTGGGTGATTCATGTTGCTTTAAGTCCCTACTCTTGGGGATGTTAAATGCTGGTTTGCTAAAAGCTTTCTGAAGCTAAGCATAAGTTGCCCTCATCTTTGGCTCCAAAGACTCCTGTTATGCTCTAACCAACATTCTAAGATCTATGTACTCCAATTGAAGTGCACATGCAAACAATCTAGATGCCAGTTTTGATTCAGGCTATTGCAAAAAAATTGAATAATTTCTGTCATTTAGGAATTTGGAGATCATAGTGCTTTAATCCCTTCTTGTCTTGATTATTGTACGGTAATTCTCTTAAGTGGGAGTCAGTCAGTCAGTCAGCATTGTCTTGCCTGCAGCGATGTCCAAAATGCAGCAGCAAGGCTCTTCATTCAGAGGAGAGAACACTCCTCTGTTTTTCTGGCCTCCCTTCACTGGCTACCAAACACAGATTAGATTTTCTTCTGAAGGGGGAGATCAGGTAAAACCCCATCCAGCGGATAGTGGTTGAAGTTGTCGAGTAGAAACTTAGGGAGATCTGTAGATATCTTGTCCATCTTGTTTACCACGTCCAATATAACTTAAGGTGCATTGTTTACATTTGCAGAGAGGTGGAGCACACTACTGCGCGAATTCTCTCGGTAAATAATGCGGGTGAAGAGACGGTCGACATGTCAGCCTTACACACTTTCTCCAATACAACTACAGTCTCACACCACCTTTGATTTATGTATAAGCAGACGCCACCACCTTTCTGCTTACCAGTGATGGTCTGTCTAATCATATCAGTGTACCAAAGGCTTCAATATAGGGCAGAGTCAGAAATTCGACTGTCATAACTAAGCCTTCACGATATTCAGGGTAATTTGCGGTAACAATATTTATGACAATATAAATATTGTCTGCTCTGGCTTTCAGACATGTTTGTTTGGTATCCTTCTGTTCTGTGCCCAGACGACGAAAATGCGTAGACTGCGCACTAAGGTATGCAAATGCATCAACACGTCACTATATCGTTGATATAATTATATGACACATTTTTACAAATTTATACCGGTATTATCGCGAACAATACAATATGGCACAGCCCTAGTTCCTATACTCTCGCAGATAGATATTCGCCTGTAGTTCATCCAAATTACTACGCAATGAGCGTACATTTCCAAGGATAACCGGTGACATGGGTTTCCGTTTTGTGGTGTATTTCAGCTGCTGTCTCAGACTGCTTTTCTTTCTTCTCTTCCTCTTATTTTGCTTGTTTGTGTGCACTGCGCTCAGCTTATTTCCACAGAGTATCTCTGACGGTATATTCCAGTCTGTATTGATGTCTCCAGTTCTGCCGCATTGCAAACTGAGAATAAAGTCCTGCTTTAATATTGGTAGCCTTGTTCCATGGTGGTGGCCATTTTCCTATCCAAACAGTGGGTGAAGACAGGTGAAAACAATCAGTGCAGCAGTGTTTCCCACAGAATTTCATGAGACTATGGTTGGGGGACCTCAGACCCTCTAGGGGGTTCCGGGGGAGCAAATTTTGTATATGTAAAGTTAAATGCATCATTCTGGTGCACGTTAAAAGCAAAGTTAAGAGGCTAGATCTATGAAGAACTTTGTACTCTTGTAACCAATGTTGTCCTGTTGCAAACAATTTAATCATAAACATATCTGCAAGGAAAGCCATCATAGAAAGTGTACAATCTTCTAATTACTTATTTAAGAGTAACATGAATAATAGAGAAAATGTAGTTTGTTTTGGATATTTTTTCCTGCTCCACACTCGTCCAGTAGGTGGCAGTAATGCGCTTATAAGCTGATTTGATTTCCAGCTTGGGTGAACATTTTCTTTTTGTGTTAAACAATCAAACCCTGCACAGTCCTGTGGCCACTAGCCTGACATCACCAAACTAATTCGCAAATGCGAAATTAGTCTGGGACCACTCAGTTAATTTTCGATTTCCAAGACCAAAATGCCTCTGGATGCAGTTGGATAGACCTACAACCAATCAGGGATACAAAACATGACCTACAACCAATCAGAGCAACACACATGCAGGTTGAACCTTGAAGCATGAGAAAAATGGCGGCCTGGTCACAAACTTTCTCAAATTACAGCTATACTAAAATGTGTTTCTGAAAACATTTTTGGTGAGAAATAGGCAATACAGTAACATAATGATTCATATTTGATCAGCATGGCCTAGTTTGACCATTTGATCTGAATTTCTGCTGAAAGTAACCAATTACCATGGTCACTCTTTCATACGTTACACCAACATACGGTTGCAGCACAAACTCTTTTGCATCTAAACAGAACACTAAAATAAGTTTCTGAAAACATTTGAAGAAATAGGCAATGTAGTAACAGCATCTTGATTCATATCTGATCAGCCTCACCTAGTTTCACAGTTTGGTGTGAGTTTCCTGAGCATTGTGTGAATGGGTACTGGCAGCAGCCATCTTGCTTGTTTATTTATGGTTTATGCCCACAGACTGGGGAGGAGCGACTGTGGGCCAGAGTCTCTCCTCTGTCTGTCAGTGTTGTCTTAAAACCACCTCATATGAGATAAGTCGAGATAAGTATGAGATAAGATGAGTTGATGGAAATCTGTTTGAATGGGAAAGAGGCCAGACCAAAGTTGCCATGTGAATGAAATTAACATAGCAGAAAGGTCTGGTCCCCAGGCTAGTGGCCACAGGACATAGTATAAATTGAGGGAAGAATATACCAGAGAGCGTAAGTGCAGTCAATTCTCATTTTTGAGTGTTTTTCCTCACCAGCCACTTTCCTTTTTAGCACACTTGCCTTTCTCTGGGTGATTAGTCTGTTTCTCTGTCACTGGATTTAGTGTTGATTAGGTTTGTGTGTCTGTCGGCACTGTGTTCTTTTGTCTGTTCAGCAATGGTAGCTACCACTCTTGATGCTTTTAATCCAGTTCTTCTTTTATTTATTCCAGACAAGCCGCTGCTGCGGTATATGTTAATGTTAATGCATCACTAACAGCTACCTGCTGTTAGGTGTTTAGAATAGCAAATGCTATGTTGAATAAAGGAATGCTTGGATCACTTTTGTGTGATATCAATTCGGAAAGGAAAATGCTAAATGTGTTTATCTGAAAATATTTTAATTATTAAATTGAATAAAATGTATTTTATCATTTGTAACTGAGTAGCAAAACATATTAAAAACTGTGTGATAAGTCAAGAATAAAAATGGTAGCACTTCATTTGTACATCCTCTGATAAAAGTAATATGTAGTTAGTAGGAATGAGCAAGTACACCATTATCTGTATCTGTACAGCCAATTAAATTATCTGTATCAGAATCCGTACTTGGAGTGGGCAGGGTTTAAACCAGAAGTGGGTGGAGCTTAAGGTGGAAGTTGGTATTTTAAGTAGGACTGCCTCTAACCACTATTTTTCTAGATTAGATTAGATTAGATTAGATTAGAAAACTTTATTAATCCCCAATGGGGAAACCCATTGCCACCATATCAACATGCACAGACACCAGACAATATATAACAATCACAGTACACAACAAATACAAAAACACAGTACAACAAATAAATAACACCATAACAAGTCTTTAACATGATTAGCTAAAAAGGTGCAACATCTAAAAAAAACACATCTAAAAGTGTTCATTAAAAAATCTGACTGCTGGTGGAATAAAAGACAGTCTATGTCATTCAGAAGAACATTGAGGCATCCGTAATCGCTCACTGAATTAGCTTTTGAGTCCGTTTTAAAAACGGTGACCTCAAGTGAGTCTGGGGGAAGGCCAATCACTGAGCCAGCCATTGTGATCATCTTATTGATCCCGCTTTTATCATTCACAGTGATGCTGCCCTCCAGCAGAGCACAGCATAAAACAGGACACTAAGATTCCCGGATAAAAAACATGAAGAAGCTTCTTGCTTATCAAAGGATCAAAGCTTCCTCAAGAAGAATAAGTCTTGACTGAGCCTTCTTGAATACAGCATCAGTGTTCTTTTTCCATCTTAATTTACTGTCCAGGTAATGTTTGTATTACCTGTCAAATACAAGACACCTGACTATGCCTATAGTTCATCATAGAGTGTGAATAAAACATATAAAACACATAAAATATGTCAGTAAACACCGCACTCGTGAAGTTTGAAGCTTTTAAAAAAGGGCGGTTGCTAACAAGTGGCTAAAAGAGACTACAGAGGTTCTCGAGGACGTTAAACATCACCGTCTGCTTACTAGCTTTCTTACTTCTGGCGATTGCATTTGCGCTTCTAAAATCATAAAAGTGGTGTTCATTTGTGAAGATATTGCTGAACCTCAAACCTCAAACCTCTCAAACCTGAGAGTATCATACACTGCTGTTTGCCACAGAGCTTATATTTTCTGCAATGATCCAATGCAAAAATCCCATAGGCTGTTTTAACGAGGGAACCCATGGCAACGCTAACTTCCAGGTTGGCCTACAAAAAGACTTGGGGCTGTATTCAGTTATATAGCAATGCCAACCAAGGTTAATGGGTATGTAGTATTTATAGCCCACCAAAAACATAAGTTCACACAAGTCACACAAGTTAAATCTGGAGTCCATAACATAAATCTACATTTCTATGGAGACTCTGGTGTTTCTATGTTAAGAAACATTGAGAATATCATTGAAAAAAAACCCCTCAAAATTGGAATTCAGAGGAATCCAGTGGCTCTTCCCACTTTGTAACTCTATAGGAAGAGGCGGTGTGCAGTAGACTCCACCCGTGTGGCACAGCACCCATGTTGTGATCTAACATGGGTGCTATTGAAAGGGCCCCCTGCTGCATCCCTGCAACCTAGATAAGTCCAGCAGAAATGGAGCATCCTTAGATCTGTCTATAGAAAGTGAATCTTGTAACACATTATGTTGTATGTTTAGCTATAAATGTATCTGTGTTGAGAGTGTGAATATTAATTATGTTAAGTATGTGTTTATGTTTACAGCCTTTTTGCCTTGCTGTCAGACTTCAGTTTATTGCTGAAGCAACATGTGAGTACATGTACTACTGCTAGCTAGTAGTGGTGACAGTCAGCATGTATTAGTCTATCTCATGTAACATGACATCCCTGCATGCACAAAGATGAATAAGGAATCTAAATCAAGAACAAATCAATAAGGAATCTAATTCAACCACCATAGCACCCGGGGATAAAGTACTGCACTGCAGTTTGCAGTCAATGACAGATGTTGCTTATAACCTAAACTAGAATTATGTCAATTGAGGACAAAGTAGGTCGAGTAGACAGTGACTACTGTGGCTATTCATCACCTAGACGCAGCTCCAGGGAAGTAGCATAGTAGTGGCCTGTGTTTACATCAGCCATCTGTTGAGCTATAAATGGACACTTTTTAAAGTATTTGTGCACACATGCAGAATGTTATCATCTGTTTCTTTTCAAAAAAGCTTATTCAGTCTTCTAAGTATTTGTGAAAATGATTGCAAAATTATATTCACTGTAATACTCTTATATTAACCACAAGAATGTATTCCCTAATTAATTTTGACAGCACAGTATAATGTATGTAAAGCGTAACTGGACAGTTTCAGTATTTTTTCTCTGTTCAGCTCGCAATAAATGTTCTTTTTTCTTTCCAATTAATCTTGGCGAGTTTACAAAAAAGACACTGAAGACTGATAAGATAAAGATAATCACGCTGCTGAGTTCTCGTGAAATACATTCAATGTGAACACACCATTAGTGTTAGGGCTGCTAGGGCTTTTTTTCAGACAGGATCACAATCCACAATCTTATCACGATTCTTTGTTTTTTAAGACTATTTTGCAAGAAACTAATTCTCATATTTAAATAAACATAGCCCTACAAGGTAACAAAACACCAAATTCTGTTCTCAAATTTAACACATTAAAGCTGGGGTATGCAGAAAGTAGGTCCCATTACACATTGCATGGATGGTCCAAATTACTGTACCTGTCAAAGGGCTGAGTTGGTGTCTCCTCTGCAGCTGTGTCTGCACTCTCCTGTGCAAGAACCATGCAGCGGGTCTGAGACATACATGTACAGTAATCCACAAATCATTTGCATTTCTGGGAAGATTCATCTTTCCTTCATGTGAAATGTGTGCCAGACTGAGTTTAGTCTATGCATTTACAAAGCTTTCATTTACATCTATTAGAAAAATGTGACCTATTTCTTAAATTAACATATACATGTATGTAAATATATACATAATGTTTTCTTTGCTTCTTAATTGTGGTTCTGGACCACAGGTGCAGAATAACATTGCAAGCCAACCACAAGTTAAAAGTTTTTCCTCAAGTATAAGCTACTATTTTATTCATGAGAGAATGTTCTCAAGACCTATCTATAATGAATGCTGAAGCTATGGCCTTTTTGCTATGAGCGTTTGACATTAAAGAAGGCTACCTCTAAACCAATGTAAGATTGATATAAAAAGACATCTGGAGTGCCTTCAAAGAAAACCCTGCATCCTATTTATTACATCTGTGCACACAGATTTACTTCCAAACTCGACTTCAAAGTTTACAGATTAACATTTTATGGCACCTGGGTTTAGACTTGTTACTCTGAATTGTTACATATTTGTAAAGTTAGCTACAACCATTACATAAAGAATTCTGCGTGTACATGATCATATTTCTTTGAAAAATATGATTGGAATTCATGGTCAAAATGTGAAGCTCGAAAGGCCATTTGCTAGTTTTCTCAAGTGAATTACAAAGTTCTCTTGATTGTTCAAGTGTTCATCTAACAGTAATCTTATGATAGTGTTTCAAGGCTGAAACTTCACACTTCATATATTTGTCAAAGAGTGTTCTGAGGCTTTATCTGCAGGTCTGTGTCTGCCTTTCCAGTGTCGCAGATTTAAAATGTGTGATAGATAGATGTAGATGGAGCTATTGCTTGAAGTTTAATTACTGTAATTTCTTATTGCATCAATTTTACAAACCACTGTAAAAAAAACCAAAAAAAAACCACACACAGTGGTGTGGTACAGCAGTACACATTGGCAGGAACAAGATACATTTAAGATACTTATTCTAGGAACTAGAGATGCACCGATTAATTGGCTGTCGATCAAAAAAAACGGCCGATTTTGAGCTGATCGGCCGTGATCGGTGACCGGCCAAGATCAGTCTCCCCTCCAGCATGAGGGTTTTACATCGCGCAAACAGCCACAGTCACACAGAAAACATGCAGCGCAGATTGCACACACAGTGAGAGACAGCTGCACCACAGAGGCTCACAGCGGAGAGCAGGTTCCCAGCACTGTGCAATAGATGTTTTTTCTAAACTAAAATGTGTTATACACATTCTCTCTCGAGCTCTCTGGTCCTTTTTTTAAGGGTGGTGGGAGTGGGGGATGTTTAGGGGTAGATAGCCCACATAGAAGTGGTGTACATCATCTGAAAGCTGAGAACCTGGAGATTGAAGTGCAGATCAGCACTGTGTGTCAAGGTTTTCTAGTCATAAATCTGTAATAAACATTGTGTTTTGGTGAGGCGCCTATTCAATTTTGAAGGTTTTGAATGTGCAACTGCTTAGAACATTATAACAAATGACCATGACCTTACTCTATTATGTCTCATAAGTTGTTGCAGCTATGATAACATAGAAAAACACAATGATTTTAATTATAGTTCAAAGAGAAAATCTGCAAAAATCGGAATCAGCAGGTCAGCCTGTTAAAAAGACCCCAAATGTACCAATCCGTCTAGTTAATATTGAGATATTTCTTTGGATAAGTGAAAACCTTGACCTGCTGGTGATGCTACATGGAAAGTCAGGAGATCACCAAAGTCAGTAAGATTCACCCTCTGGGCACCATGAATATCTGTACAAATCCTCATTGCAAACTATTCAATAGTTGTGGGGACATTTAGCTGAAAACCAACAACATCAACTTCATGCTGGTGCTTAGAGGGAGAGTCAGGAGATCACATCTCATGGTATTCATCAGTGGATGTTTTTGCTCTGTTGTAATTTAACCCATGGAGGGTGAAATATGACCTTAGTTACTACTTTTGAATCTGATTTTCACATTAATGAGTATGACCTCCTGGAGGTTTATGATTATGATAGTTATCATGCGCCGGTACCACTTAAGAAATTTCACATTTTAAATTCTAAATCTCAAAGGGAAGATGCATTTGTTGTGGACACATTATACGATGTGTTGATTACTTTGCTCCTGTTTTTCCGCTGCGCTTTTACAAGCATTTTACGATCTTTGGCTTGCAAAATACATTTAAAAAAATTAAATTAGATAGGCTATAGCCCTGATAAATCAAATTCATTCAAATGTGTCTTAGGCTGAAGTTATTCAAGTGTTTGTTTACCACTTCCTTCAGCCACAACAGGAAATAATGAATCAGAAATGTGAAACGCCACCACATAAACACCTTTTCACTTCTTGCAAGGATATGTGTAATGTTCAATGACAATCACATAAACAAACACAAAAACTTGTCAGAGCTCCCTTTTCCTTCTATTGATGTTTGATACAGAAAATCAATCAGAAGCAGGATTTCAATATGGTCGTCTTTCATTCTGCCTGCCCTGAGATGTGGGCAAGGGCAGGTATTTCAGGAGAGTCATACTTCTTTCTGTCTTCTCTACTAATGAGACAAACGAGCAGACTCTGCTGCTGCTTGACCATGCATGCTTAAGCAGGTGGTAACAGAAGGAACAGGAAGCAGAGCCTTTGAAAATGAAAACATGTTTCCATATTATTCTTCTGATGGATTCTTATTTTTTTAATGGTTCTCTGTAGTGGCGAGGACATTTGTGTCAGGATAGCTCAATGAGATCAAGGACTGAAAACTTTGATATTGGACAATTCTAATGCTCAGAACTTTTAAGTGCAGATGCCGGGAGTTTTGTGCCCTTTATGGAGTAAGAGGGAGGGTTTGGTGTGGAGGTCAGGTAGTGGATGGGTGTATACCCTTGATGATCTGTTACAATCCATCAGTTGAAGTTCACTTTTTAGCGATTCCAGCGTTTATGTGGATGGCAATGTTAGTCGGTCGGCCACTTTGGTCCAGATCTCAACAACTATTTATTAGATTGCCATGAAATTTGGTACAGATATCAATGGTATGTATCCTTATGACTTTGGTTATCCCCTGGCTTTTCCTCAAGTGCCATCACCATGGCTGTAGTTTGTTAATCTTTCTCTAACTTTAAGTGTTTTCAGTTGCCTAACTTTTACCATAACTTAATAATAGTTTATTTGCCATAGCCATAATATTTTCCTAAGCTTACAACAGTGCAGATGCTATGCATAGATATTCAGTTGTGTAAAAGAACCAAGCAGAGATGAAAGATAACCGTTTTTAGATAAAAGTAAGAAGAAAAACAGTAAAATATAAAGTTGTCCTTTCACTTTACATTAGTTGTGTGTGATCATGTGCCATAGAGGGTCAAAAGATTGCAGCCTTATGTCCAAAAATGCTTCTACTTTACATTTTATTTAAATGTCCAATGTCTGAATGTGAAATGTATGCCCTTTATTTCCCTAAAAAAATCCACACAATTGGAAAAAAAAGGCATTGTCCAAAGCATGCACAAAATCTTAATTTACTCACAATAGAGTGCGTTATTGAGTGTTTATTATGGAGAGTATAGGCCAAAGTGATTCTGGACACAGTCCAGGTTATCATTCCAGCCAAACATTGCACCAGGTGTGTTTACTGATTAGTTGCTTTCTCTCTTGATTAGTGGTGAGAACATTATTAGAGATGACTGCCCTTTTAAAAGACCATCTCTTTAATCACCACAGTACTTGCAGGATATTTACCTCTTAACAGACGAGGGATGAAACGGTTGCCGGTTTTAATGATAACCGTGGTAAAATTCCCCGACAGTTGGTAATACCGTATTTGATTACCGTGCTTTTGATAATTACCATCTCTGTCTTCTTAAGACTCATCTGTATTTATGTAAATTGTGCATGGGGTCATTGCATATACTCAAGTGCACTCAAATACCAATGTTAATGCACATTTGATATGGTTTTCATATGTTTACTTATGTTTTCAATATGTTGTTATTTTAATGTTTATGCAAACAAAAAGTGCATAGTGCTGCTAATTTTATATGTTTTTTTTAAATATAAAACCGTGATAATTTTGGTCACTATAATTGTGATATGAAATTTTCATATCGTTACATCTCTATAACATATGCAGAGATCCTAAACGTATTCAATTGGCTACACACATTGTTGGCAAAGTAGCTTGTAACTTTACCAGTTTACTACATCGTCCACACTTAAATACAGTCAACGAAATGATGTTGAAACAACTTTGCGCAGACCTTTTCTTTGTATTTTCTGCTGCATAGACCCGCCCCCCTACCTGCGTTCATGCCCGGCTCCCTGCAGCTGTTTTCGGCTGATGCATTCATGGAGGCGAGTTTGCTG
>JAOVVB010238594.1:0-22546 GCA_028570985.1 Heterobranchus longifilis | reverse complement strand
CTGCCATTGTTCTGCCTAAAAAGGCAACAATTACACTTTGCCACATGGATAATTGCAATTATGTCGAAAAAAATAGCAAAAACAACCAAATTGTTGGCTGAGATACATGTGACTATCAGCTCAACTGCTGCTTTAGCACAATGGATAGCTCATCCCAGTGCTGCGTTCTCATGTGAGTGCTCGGATTAATAAACGTTTTATTTAATTTTGAAACAGTAGCCTCATGATGTTGGCCTTGCTGAGGCTATTGCATGGTTAAATTAATTAATTAATTTTATTTCATGAAGAATATTACCTCCTCGCAATTTTTAATTGCAGTCAGCTGCAGAACTTTATGGTCGTGTTTACGCTGTAATATCATTAGTGCAATATCTTCTGTGAATCAGACTTTGAGACAGGGCAGATAGCGGTCACAAATGGTCCACAATTCGTGGTGCTATCAGCAACTGCAATCCATTCTTTGTGCATTATGGTACATTATGCACTTACTGTAAACTTTTCCATTGCAAGCTTGATGCAACATTCTCTACAAGGATACAACTACTTTTTTATTAATTCAACTTATTGAAAAAGTTCAAATATCTGTCACCGCCATGAGGTAATGGGGTTTAACGGTAACTCTCAAGATCACAGATACTAGTAAATCATTTCTCCTCT
The DNA here is from genome assembly GCA_028570985.1 of Heterobranchus longifilis. Taxonomy (NCBI): domain Eukaryota; kingdom Metazoa; phylum Chordata; class Actinopteri; order Siluriformes; family Clariidae; genus Heterobranchus; species Heterobranchus longifilis. Next base: position 21,889 of record JAOVVB010238594.1, on the reverse strand, counting down.
GGCTCATTGCTTTAACTTCCATACCCTATTTAGTAAGAATGACACCAAGATAAATGTTTAGAACTTAATAACTGTGATTTCAATTGCTACTTATTGTCTGTTTCTAAACTTGTGATATTTATTTAGATTTTTTAAATATCTGGCCAGGGATACCAAATAAAAATAAGTCTTCTTAGCTAACTTTGGCCCATTTTACTTTTTTTTGTGTTATTTCCATTTGCATATATTTTCTCAAGCTGCAGTGTATTGAACTGTCTTAATCAAGTCTAAATATGTTAATTAATGGAAATGAATAACAGTTATATGTTGTGTCCATGTGGTCAGAATTAATCAGTTGTAAACAATGTATGTATTGATTTAAATTAACATATGATGAATACTGAAACATATTAGTAATATATGAAATATACCCATCATGCATGCACAAGCACACATATTTTAAAAAGTACATATCAACTCATGCATTTTACATTGTTAATGTGAACTTTGTTATTTTGTGTTTAGAGTTAGAGGTTCATTTAAGTAAAGAAAATTGTGATTGTATTCTTAATGCTCAAACTTTCAAATACAGTACATAAAGGATTTTACACAGGGCCTCGTGTGTACACGTGGTATTCTTTTAAATTAAGACTGATGGCAGTGATGTAATTATATCTATTGTTAGCTTTGTTCCAGGACACTGATATCAACACACAACAGAAACACATTGTTCTTCACTGCTTCAAAGTACTGAGAGTAGTAGTCATTACAAGGTACCACAGAGAAGGCAATCACAGGTGAGAAACAAACTGGTCTACAACCTCTTCCAACAGACTGTATTTAAAGACAGCTGGTGTTGACAAGAATCCTTTTGAGATTGCCTTGGTGGACAGGTATGAGACCTGTGCCGGCACCTTGGTTTCTCTTTTCTTGTGTACAGATTTACTACCGACTGCAGAGGTTAATCAACAATCCCTCTCTGCTCTCTCCTCTTTCATCCCTCCAGATGAGACCAGAGCTCTGTTCAGAGCTCAGGCCTCATCTGGAGGGAATATTGGCAGAGTGTTTGTTCCTTGATTGGCTTTGGGGGAGCAATCCATACAGATGTGTCTGGTGTGCCCATGTGGATCAGATTTCTAGAAGGACCAAGACAGACTGAAGCCATCAGATCTTTCTCTAAATGGCCTTTGGGTCCAGGGAATGGCTCTCCCAAACAGTAGATCGGTCATTGATCTTCACCAATGCATTAACTCTTGATGAAACAGCCAGGGCTTTCTATCAACGGTTTCATGAGCTGTCTGGTTTTAATATGTTTCTTTCTCTTGATGTAGCAACAGAAGTTGTAGCAATGGCTGCTGGAATAGACAATAAATCACATACTGTGTTGTAAACACAAATGCATTTGAGCATTACAGAAAAATGCAGTGATAGTAATTTATCTCAACAAAAACAAATTGAGAAGTGTGTATAATTTAAATGCTCCTTTAGTATGTAAGAGCAGTATATAGTAGCCCTACTAGTGCACCATGTTTCAGTTTAGCATTAATAAAAACTGTAAAAATGCAAAAAAAAACATGGCCAGCAAGAGCAGTGAAATATAGTAAAAATCAAAACCACACAGAACAGAACAAGAATAACTGACACAATCAAATGCAGGTCAAGACAACACCAAGAAGTTATTTTGTAATAAATAGTTCAATTAAATAAATAAAATAAAATAAAAAATAAAATAAAATCTAACCTTGGTTTTGGCAGGATCTCCAAGCGAGGGAGATGATAGCAGAGCTCTCTTTGGCTGGTCATCTTCCATTTCTGGTGCCATTGGCCCCGAACCACCTCCAGTCTGGCAGGGATTGGCTTTGAAAACTGTTAAACTCACTGAATCTGATTATTATAGTTCATGCCCCACCAGCAGAAGGAAAACCAACACATGCACAAAACACATAAACAAATGCCAAATTGAAACTATTTGGAAAGAAAATACTACACACCTAATAACTAAAGCATGCAAATACACACAAATCACCACAGCAAAGTATAAACTACGACAGGCACTAAACACGCGAATAGTAATCCAATACTGTATTCAGTAGCTGCGCACATACATGTACACGAGAGGCCAAACTCAAGGACACCATTCACACAGAGAGAGGAGACAGCAGATGCTAAGAGAGGATGAAGTAATTAATTGGAGACAACACACACGATGCAAGAGTAGTTATGATAAATTAATACAGTTTAACGCCACCAATTAACCTAATGTTCATGTGTTTGGAATGTGGGAGGAAACTGGAGAAAACTCAAGCAGGCACGGGGAGAACATGCAAACTGTACACAGGCAACAGTGCTGGCAGGCAGACACAAATGATGTCATCCTACTTGGGGCATCAGAGCAGAAAAAAAAGCTTATACAGTATGCATCTTTCTTGTGAGCAATTACAAACCACATATTTTGACATTTAATTTGAAGGACTTGTTGGAAATCTAACATGCCAGTATGCTATACCCCTGGCTGAACTTAAGAACAGGAGATTAACTTTTTTTGGGGGGGGGAATTTTGTGTTTTGCACTTGAAACCAAACCAATTTAATTCACTTTGTGTACATAAACGGACAATTTAACAAAAACTAAGTGAGAATGTTGCTAGCGGCTCTGAGGCTGCACTTGGTTTCTTGTTAAATCAATGTTTCATGTTAAATTCTAACATGCTGGTGTTTAGCTAATGTTTGCAATGCACCATCTTAGTTATGTCTCATGCCATTTATATAATTCACATATAAATATGAAAACCATTGTACAGCCTCACAGCTTTACTGTTGTTTACACTGTTTTATGATACAAACAGTGGTCCTTGAAGCTTAAGCAGCCCTCAGTATTCACTCAACAGTTTTGACCTACAGTATTTCACAGTGACCTCTGAGAATGTAATAACTCAAATGATTCAGATTCGTGGTATAAGGTCATAGTAAGAGGAGCTGGCCAAGGTACAATTTCTCTTGACAGACTCTTAATCTGTCATAGTTATTGCTGTAGGTATTGCATGACAGTTCATGTTCTCTCATCATCTTATCCGCTGACCTTCATGTTTCATTTGGTCAGCCTCCTGTTCCTCAGGGCGTGGAATATTAATATATTGTTCTGCTGTTTATTTACATGGAGACCATTAAGTTCAGAGTTTTGAACGAAGATGCATAGGCCTCGTTTTGTTTCTGACCGTGTCTGGGAAGCTTACTTTGTGTGCGCTTAAAAATCTGTAAAGGTTGTGCACCAGCTCTGTACGAGACAATGTACCCATGTCGAACAAATGTTACTGCAACTCTCATTTTCTATTTTTGAACTGATTGCCATGGCACTGCACATTCATCTGATGTTAAAGGTCAGAACACACCATTCCTCTGTTTTCTGACTTCGTGAGACAGATGGAAATGGTAATTTGGTTAATAGGCATATCGTATTGGAAGAACTGTAATGCATGTGTGTGTGCTCTCCTTATTTTACAAAATAACAATTTTAGTTATTTTTTCTGTGGTCAGAATTTGTTAATATACAACTCGGTCCCTTGATTTCTTTTTTTCTGGCCTATATGTTTTTTTGTAAAAATGAATTTCAAGACCATGTGTTGTACATGGCTGTACAATACAATAATCTATATTTCAATCTCTGTAAACTGCCTTAGATTCTTTCAAAACGCTCTTCATTTATACGCCACATGAAAGAGAAAACTGGTCAAGGAAGACAGCTTGGGTTATATAGCTTTAGGCTGCACAACTTTTACCTTCTTTTGACTGCAGTCTACAAAGAAATGTGGTCTTTTTAAAACTCCACTGTAACCGGTTTTAGATCTTGGCCTCCCACAGCGCTCCACTTCCAGTGAGCCAAACAGGAATCCCTTCTGGCTGGAGATATTTAGGCTCACAAGGCCACAAGGTCTGTTAGACTGAGATCCAGACTGAATTCTCTCATTAGATGAAATGAAACTAACTGAAGTCTTGGAACAGACTTAACATTAATTTGTGCTCTTATTATCTTCAAATATGGCCTTCGAAATATGTAGATGGTGCTGTTTCAGTCGACTGTATCTTTGTGGAGAGTTGTCTCTTCTTCTGTCTGAAGTGCATGCCTTCTCTGTGACTGATTCCCCGCTGAACATTCACTCTGTTCCACTTTGTGCACGGAGGCTTCCCTGAGAAAAAATATTCTCAAAGCCATATAAAAAAGGAAATGCGATTGGGAACCTTTTTTCTTGGTTGTGGCGTGACACTAATTTACTTCCCCTCACACTTCCAAGGCAATTAGCTTTGAAGCTTCTCAGAAACTATTCTTGCCCAAGTCGATAGCTAGCATGGCGAATAAGAATTTAAGCAGGTCCATTGGGCGACAGCTGATAAATATATCAAATGAGGTTACAGTGAGAAAGAGAAACCTAAAAGAATAAAGAAAATATAATTACTTCACCAGTTATGCTGGATGCCTAGCCCTTCATTACTGGCCAGTGGTAGCATGCAAATTTAGTGCTGATTGCCTGTGAGTTGATGAGCGCAACGCTGCAGTGTTATCCAAACATCTGTGGAAAAATGATGTTGAGCACCTGGCAGATGAAACCATGTGATGATTGTTCATCATGACTGACACTTTGCTATGTGAAGTACATATGTAATAGTGCCACTGGGACTGGTCTTACAGATGTGTACCAGGAGAGATGATAAAATACATTAGGTTTAATTGATTTTTTGTCTCAATCAGCTGCTTAGTAATGTGATCCCATACCTATAACTATTTTCTTACAACGTCAGAACAGAGATTTCTGTTTAATTATCATTTTCTGAGGAAGACTCACTTGAAAGGGTCGGGGCTCCATTGGACAAAAGAGATGATGTCATGTACTCCTGTGCACCAATCAGGATTTAGCTAAATTTGAATCAGAATCTGATGACAGCTAATGGGTTGTTTGGTCCCCGTCAATGAAATCTGATCGAACCACACATGCACATAGTCCTGATGAAGCAGTTTTTGAGTGCTAAACTTTAATGAATAATACCTAAAGATGTTGCTGGACTGTGTCCAAAATCACTCCCTGTTTACTATATAGTGCACTATATTTACTGTCTGCAATTTTATTTTAGTGGTCCACTATTCACCATATTCTGCCCCCACACACTTTTAATAGCCGAAGAGATAGGCCTATTTTTTTTATTTAATATTGGATATTTATTTTATATAAATTCATTACATGTTTTTGCAGCTGTATATTTTCAAACGGGGAAAGAAACCCAGTCTTTGCATTTTATTTTGACCAGTCTCTTTCAATAAATATCGCTGTGACATCTGACATGTGGCTTTGACTTTACAACTGAACATTTAGCCCACTTTTTTTTTTAGAAAATACCAAGATATACATCATGTATCACCATTTAGCCTAAAAATACAAAGAAATAATTTTTGGTCCATACCTCCCGGCCCTAGTTTTTAACACATCTGTGTCTTTTTTGGTTCATATAAAATAGCCGGTCCTCATTTTCAAGGCAACATATGTTAATATCAGTAAATGCTGTGTCCATGCTGTAGTGAAAGATATGGGTTTAATTTAGTGACTACTGGGTAATAGGAACAATCTGACTGTTATACATGAAAGAAAATGAGCTCGATTGTACCTCATGAGTGTACTGTACTCTAGAAATAAATGATTGGCTTATTTTATGATCAAATGTTGTACGAAATTATTTAGGACCATTGGTTCATGTGGGCAAACATCCACACAAAACAGACACAGAACACCTGAGGTGATCATCCTGCTCACAAATTAAGCATACACATAATTAAAACATTTATTGCAGTAGCTGTATAACTGTAGAGTAGTAACAAGGATTAACTGTTTCAGTATCTGTGATGTCAAACACCCTCACAACTGACAAACATACTGCGATAAGCAAATCACTCCATCCCACTTAACTTCTTTATATTGTGACATAAATATGAAAGTGCTTTACAAACTGAATGTCTCCTTAATTCACAAATCAACTCTAGTCCAACAAAATAAAATGACACAGAAATGAACAAGTTAATTTTTAAAAGCTATATCTTTTAGCATGCTATTCCATTGTGTAATTTGCCTTCCATGCTGTGGAATAAAACAAACTTTTTCAGACAGTGGAATGACAGATGATCTTTCATGGTTGACCCATTATCCGCACATGCCATTGTGTTTTTCTTCAGTACCAACAACTTGATTTTGTAGTTTAATATCTGTGTGATTATGTCTCTGAATTTGGCAAACATTCAATGCATAAGGCATTTGATTATCAGACAGCTAGTCTTTGTAGCCAACATGTTCTCGTAATTTAAATAAGCATAATTCAGTGTTTGAAGAAACATCATGAAGGCACAGTGATTAGAGTGTTATGCCTGTGTTTTCTTGCATATGGAAAATAATAGTCTGTGTGGAAATAATATATATATATATATATATATATACATATGTCAATAAATTGCAGGTACTACTGAGGGATTGCACTCAGTTAAATCACAATTTGAATAAAATCTATACAGTAATAAGATCAACGTTAGATAAAACATTTAGCCATTTACAAATATATTGCTATGTAATTGTACTGAACACTTTCAAAATCAGTTTATAGAGAGCTTTCAGAGCTTTTAATTTTTATAATGCACATATTGAGCACTGACATCCTTCATACAAAATGTTTTTCTTTTTTTAAAAAAAGGTTTGCCTGTGGTTTTGCAGTACTTGAAGAAAATTATTGTGAAATATGGGCAACATTGAGTATATTATGGGGTGGAAATTGGTTTCAAAATCACCCATAGGGTTTTTAAAGAATTAGATAAATGTTTTTGTGTTGTACATTATGTCACATTATAGATCTTTGTCCAGTTGAAATCCCAAATCCTGATGACAAGCCATTATGACGACAACAGCCAAGAACTGTCCTATTCACTGTGGTTATTACAGGTACATGATAGTGGTTAATAAGTCTTATTTACAAACACACAGACAATGACAGGATAAACAAGTGTCCACTAACAGTGTTATTAGAACAACACTTTCTGAAATGTAATTCCATTTTCTTTGATTGTGTTGGTTAATATAGTCCTGAACAACTCAATAACAACCACACCACAAATATTTGTATACACTGGTCAGCCATGTTTTTTTTTCTTTTTTTTTTCTTGTACTTTGTTTTCTTTTTCTCCATTTTACGCATGTCCTTCCTCCACTTGTCCAAATCACACATGAAGTGGACAGAAAAAAAAAAATGTTGCGTTGAAGAAATCCTTGAAGGTTCATCAAAAAAAAAAAAGAGGTTTCCTCATGGAGCCATAGTAAAGTTGAATTGTAGAGAGCACAGCATAAGCACTATAGTTTTGTGGCCTACATAGTACGTGGCTATCACACTGCAGAAGCATCAACTTAAGTGGAAAGAGATGAAACAAGAAAGAAAACAATAAAACAGGAGGAGAGCTCAGGTGGACGTCTCACAGCGCAGAAGCGAAGTCCGTCTTATAGCTGCTGGTCCTTCGGGCTGTCTGGGCAGGAGGCTGGCTGGCAGGACTTCAGACTCACCAGTGGAATATCAGCCATGCCACTGCTGGTGAAATGTCCCTCTCCGCTCCCAAACTGCTTCCTGTCACCAAAATGCTCTGACCGCCCACTTTCATTTTTCCAGGTTCTGCTCAGAGTATGTCCATTGAGAAGTTTTTCCTTGGGACCCCACTCCCTCTGAGACCCAAAGCTAGACACAGGTGACTTGGGCTGCTGGTATGTTCCCAATGTCGGGGGCATCCAGCAGTTGTCTGAATGTCCCAGGACTAGGCATTCCTGTGTGCACATCTCTGTAGCTTCCACTAGGCCACGAGGTCCCAGGGGGCCATCTAAAGAAGAAGAAGAAGAAGAAGAAGAAGAAACCCCCCCAGGTAAAATATCAGCGATAATAACTGCAGCATTACCTGTATGTTACAGTCCTATTCATTAGGACTGAAACTGATAGCCGCCCTCAGCTGTTAGTAGCACAATGCAAAATGGATTTAATTCTTCATACAGAATTTTGTAAAACAAATATATCTCAGTCTACCAAGCACTATTAATGTTGTGTACTCGTAGAGTACATTTGAGTTATCTAAATTTTAGAAAAATGTACAGACAGAAACAAAAATGTTCTTAAAACTCGCTCTGAAACTTTTACAATGGTACAATGAAAACTTGTCATTGCAGATAACATATGAAATATAGCCACAAGTGGCAATTCCAAGGTTCAGGCCAACACAGACCATTAGAAGTTGAAAGCTGCAAAGGATCAAGACCTTCGACAGTTTCACCTGCATTAAAGATGGCTAACAGGTTTATGATGATCGGACGGACGGAGGAGCCGAACAATGTAATATTCTTGAAAACATACCATATGCATGAATCGCCACATTGTTGGCAAGTCCACTAGGGATTTGGACCCTGTACCTTTGTACAGGCCGATTGGGGTTATATTTGTTGGGCAGCATTTGCACACAACTTCCAATAAATGGTGAAAATCCCACGAGTCTACGATGCACCATCTCACAGGAATTTGCACAAATATGTCTGAAGAAAAATAATAAACCAGCACATAAACAAGACTTTGGCTTCTGGCTTGAACCCCTAATTACCTAGATGGCATCTGCGAACCATCCATTTGCCAAAATCTAAAATAAACAACATTGTCTTAGAAGTTATGTTTATACGCTAAACATTATATATTTTACCTACAATTTCTGAACATGCAGTATAATATCTACCATATTATTAATGTTATGCATCGGCACTTAATGCAACTATCTTTAGCCAGTAATTTGGCAGCAACTCAATGGGTATAAGCATGTATACATGGTCAAGAGGTTCAGTTGTTGTTCAGAACAAACATCAGAATGGAGAAGAAATGTGATTTTGACCATGGAATGATTGTTGGGGCCAGACAGGGTTGTTTGAGTATCATAGAAACTGCTGAGCTCTTGGGATTTTCATGCACAACAGTCTCAAGAGTTTTACCGAGAACAACATCCTGTGAGCGGCAGCTCTGTGGGCGAAAGTGCCTTGTTAATGAGAGAGGTCAGAGGAGAATGGCCAGCCTGGTTTAAGCTGACAGGAAGGCAACGATAACTCACATAACCGCACTTTACAACAGTGCTATGCATATGGAGCATCTCTGATTGCACAACCTTGTAGGTAGATAGGCTACAGCAGCAGGAGACCACAGTGGGTTCCATTACTGTCTGCTAGAGCCTGGCAGGTTTACCAAACAGTGCTGGGATAAAGCCTTACTTCCTGTCCACACAGCACGTGGCCTTGGCTAGAAAGTAACCCTAGATTTGCCAAAGTCTAGCCAGATGGGAACAGTTTGGCATTAATCTCGGATAGTTAAGGTTAGATTGGTATGGTTAGGTGGTTGGGAAATGAGTCTCTCAAGAGTTTTTACCCGTTCCAAATCTAGGGTTACCTTCTAGATGCGACCACAGGAAGTCCATGTCCATGTTCTCATTCCAACAACCTCTGAGCTATCAACCTACACACTGAAAATGACAAGTTTTGAAGATTTGGATCGTGTAATAAGGCAGGCCTGATCTGTTCTTTCGGTGAATGATTGTAAATATCTACAAAGAATATGTTTACATAATTTTCGTGTAGGTGTTCCACTGAAACAGGTTCCCTTCAGACACTATTTTGCTGATGCACCGTTGGGGCGAGGCAACAGTAGAAGATTTTAAACACGTCGGCAGGTCTGACGAATCTCTGCTGCCACATGCATATGGTAGGATCAGAATTAAGAAGTTAGGAATTAGAATTAGACCACTTAATACCAATTGAGCACCGTTTAAATGCCACAGCCGACTTGAGTATTGTTGCTGACCATGTGCATTCCTTTTATGGCCATCTACTCATCTGCTAATGGTGATTCCATTGACGGTGTTACTTCCAGCAGGATAACACAAAGCACACATCACCAATATGATGAGTTCAGTGTACCCCAATGGTCCCATCGCAATCCAACAGAGCACCTTTGGGATTTGGTGGAAGGGGAGATTTGTAGCATGAATGTGCAGCCGACAAATCTGTAGCAACTACTTGATGCAATCATGCCAACATGGACCAAAATTCAGGCTGTTATTGATGCCTAAACATAAACCACACACAGGACTCACTACACAAATTCCAGTTTCTTGTGTCAAAGTTGCAAATACGGCCAACATTCACCCCGACCAGCTCCCTGACTTTTCTTTGGTACAAAAACATAGCAATTAAAGCAGGAATTGACTTTCCTTTGAAATGTATTGGTAACAAAGTATTTTCTGGGAGACACGGTTGAAATGAAAGTGCCCACAGTCAGTTAAAAATGGAACTGTGCACCATTGTCTCTATATGTAGCAACTTTTCAAAACCCCTTAGAGATTTAATTTCAATAAAGAGCAAAGAAAACCATCTGAACTGACATCAGCTGGTTTTCTGTGCTCATTGAGGCTCTCCAGCTCACATATGCGGTACAGGTCATGCAAGTTCAGAGAGCTGGATTCAGTGGACCAACTAGCAGTCTGAAAAATGAATGAGCCGTGCTTTCAGGAGCTGGGGAGCATGGGGGGGGGGTATAGATCTCGAGAAGGATGAAAAGATGAATAAGTTATCTTTGAGCACTGTCATTTGAATCAATAGAGACATTTATAGTGCCTATATAATACACTGTAAATAGACTGATGTACAGCCTAATAAGAAATGGTACGCTCCAGGGATATTGGCTGATATTTACTCAGTAATTAGGCTACCCAAACAAGCTCTCTTCATATATTTCTCCTCTTCTAATCTCAAACTTTTAAAATAACTTAAGAGATTGTTTGACACTATTCCCTGCATATAGTTGCTGCATATGTAAAAACACACAGTGAAAGCCCTGTCAGTACCAATTGATTATCAGACACTGTTTGGAAATCTATTATTTTGACCTACATAATGTCAATAGGAAGGCTGTTCCAGAGTCTACAGGACACAATGGGACACACTCACTATTTCTTGAGTGTAAATGATGGATGTTACTCTCTTCAGTAGAAATGATTTCACAGTAGAAATTATCCTAACCTCCTTTCCCCAAAAGACAGAGAAAAAAAAAATGTTGAAGGTCAATTTGCATCAAAACACACCATCAGTGGGACATTCCTCTGTAACTCACTGCTACCATCTGCTACTCGTGTGATGAACATACATCACCATTCAGACATAAAAAATCAAACAAGTCAGTGTTTCAGGTGGTATTTGTTTAAATCTCATTTGATAGAAAAACATGCATAATGCATGCAAATAATGCAGCTCTGCTATTTGAAGAATACTTCATCTTTGAGTTTTATTCTCCCTTTTTAAAGAAGCAATTCTGTGTGTTTGTAAATCAAGCTTCAAAGGGTATGCATTCATCTGTTTTTGTCCTAAAAGAGACAATGATAACCATTTGTCCTAATTTGTACCTTTGCTTCTCAAAAAGCTAATTGGCTGGTAGGTAAGTCCTGTAATATTTCAAAGGGCTTTTATCAAACTCCTCTCTGGACCTGTTTTTCTCCTCAACTCCTGGCTTATTACAGGAGCAGCAGGTATTGGGGAAATCTTATGCTGGTTTATATTGAGTCGTCATGCTAAAATGAATACCTTAGACTTCAGGATTTTATTATTTGTACATGTATAATATACAATTATTTTGCAAATTGACATAAATTAATATTGAAATGATAAAATGTATTTTAAAAAGAGTCATATAAATGGCTACTTAAGTTCCATTAATTTCTATGCTTGACACTGAATGAAAAAAAAAAAAAAACGTACTGAGAGTCAATAACCAACAGCAGCTTTCACTGCATCCATAATTCTTTTGGTTTGCCGATCGTTATGGTTGACTCCCGAAGGTTCAACCTGCTCCCTCGTGGTCAAAAATAGGTTAATGAAGATTTAAAGCTCAGCTGAAAACCTTCCTTTGTTGCTATGCGGTGACTGATGTGAAAGCAAATACTGCATAGTATTTCTTTTTGTGGTTGAAGTTGGAAAACATTGGCACTTTCAATTCAGGCTGAACAATTAATCAAAATTGTATCGAAATCACAATATGGACTACTGCAATTTTCAAATCGCAGGAGGTGATTGTGTGTCAAAATACATTTATTTAAATGATTTAATTTAAATTAAATATCGTCATGCTGCAGAGATATCCTGGCCTACACATGATATTCTACAGATTTAAGAAAACATCTTTGTTTGGTGCAGATAATCATTTTTTACATGGTTTTCAATGAAAATGAGAATAATGATGTCAAAATGATAATTTCTTGTAATATTGCCAATCATATCGCAATTGCAATATCAGTCAAAATAATCACAATTACATATTTTTTCTAAATTGTGCAGCCCTAATCTGACAAACCAAATAAACCCAGTCAACCACTTTTATAATGTCTACAACCACAGTGAATGTGCGGTCTATAGCTAGCATTTTTTGCTAGATTTTTCGCATAGCAACAGATCCCTTGATTTGTTGACTATTTTGCAAACTATAAACTGCCCTTTTAATAGAGTTGAGTCAACACTCCTCTGATACAGTCCCAACAATAGACAAACAATATAAGCTTAAAAAGGTGCTATTGATTGCAGGGCTGCTATATTGGATGTCATTAAATTGTATACAATTGTCTTGTTTTTTCTTGTGGCCACCCCTTGCATATAAAATCTGCAGGCTACAAGGTTCATGCAACTCAATATGTGTGAGCAATTAAAAGTGTTTTCATGAAGAGAGGGAATTTTTTCTGTTCCTATATACTGCTTCCTGTCTTCTGACCCAAATGCAAATACAATTATGAATGGGGTGGGGGTGGGGGTAGGTATTATACCTATTGTCTCATTTGCCGTGTTTTTATGAAAGGGTCTTTCTGGGTCATTCATGTGTAAGACAATATGAATTGGTGTAATTCTAGTTTAATAAGAACATGTCCTCATATTCCACTAAAAGCTGTGCTGCCTGAGCACTGTGTTTTGGCTTTGACAGCACATTCGGATATATGATGTGAAGAAAGCCGGGGCCCGACGAGAGAGTCAGTCACTCTTCTGCATGAATGTGGAGTCCATCACAATAACAGGCACCCATAATTGGCATGTGAGGAGTCTAACCAAGACACACATTATCATAGTTGCAAGAAGAACCACAGAGAGCAATAATACATGGGACCCGGGAGACAGTAAGATGAATTCCTCAAATGAGATTGTAGACGAGTGAGTAGACATCTGGGGAGCTGTTATGGAAGAGAGATGGAAGAAATGGAAAGGACTGTGCACATGTAGATGGTGTGCTGTGTTGAGCAGAGGAACGATTTACAGACCTGCCATTTATGTGACTTTTTGTTGTTTTTGTATTGTTAGGCAAATGATTATAATGAAGGCGAGATCATGGTAATGTCACTGATGTCATTTCTTCCAAGGTTTTAATCATGGAGTGCTTGAAAAATAATAGAAATGGAGAAAAGAAAGCCCTTCCTGATTTGTCGATCACAATATGTCTGTATGTGGTATTAGCAGTTCGTGCATTGATGATTACAGCAGGATTAGAGACTGTAACGTCCGTATTTCAATTTTTGCAACAAAAGCGGTGCCAGTCATTAATCAAGGGCAATTTGTGCTTTGCTATTCTCCGGGTGTAATAAACATGACCATTTGCATGTAGATTGGTACAATCAGTGGCCCAAGTGGGCAGCAGAGGATACTTTGAATCAGCCATTTTCTCTTCTAATCTGTGCATGCATGCTGTTTGGGACAATGCAGAGACACAACCTGATTGAAAGACCACTTGAAGTATTGGGCTGAAAAAAAAAGTCCTATGCAAATAAAGCAGTATTATTTGTGCCTCAGGGGTGCATTTGCCATGGGGCATCTGGAAAGATTGTGGAGTATCTTCGATACTTAAAGATATAAATCCACATATTTGTGTTCAAGAGGAAAATAAACAGCCAAATAGCAATCAAAATTGCCATCAGGCATATTTAGTGTCACAATAACCAATAAACTACAGTAGATCATTCACCCAGCAGAGGCTATCATGAAAGGTACGTGCTCATCAAGAGCAATAAACATTTACACAAAACTCACGGAAAATAAAGTACTTTGAATTGAGACGACATAAGAAACGCTGCCAACCTCGGTCAATTGCAAAACCTTAATGATTGCAAGTGCGTAAAAATTAGTTAGCAAATAAATTGACTGTACTTATATGCAGTGTTGGGACTAACGCATTACAAAGTAACTCATTACAGTAACTCTGTTACTTTGGGCAATACTCACACGTAAGCCTGCAGGGAATTACACTTCGGTCCATCGCGTTAACACATTACTTTTTAGTTGAGGTAACTAGTAAAGTAATTCTGTTACATATTAATGAGGTAACTAGTAACTGTAACTAATTACTGTTTTTCAGTAGCTAGCACAACACTATGTATATGGCGCTTTTATAATCTTTGCGACCACTCAAAGTGCTTTTACAATAGGCCTACAAGTCATTCACCCATTCATACACTGGTGGCAGATCCTACAATGCAAGGTACCTGCTCATCAGAAGCAATAAACATTCACACAAACGCCGATGGCTATGCCTTCAGGAGCAATTTGGGGTTCAGTATCTTGCCCAAGGACACTTCGACATGTAGACTGCAGGGGCCGGGGATCGAAAAATCGACCTTCCGCTTAGTGGACTACCGTTCTACCGAGTGAGCCACAGCCGCCGCCAGTGAGCACAGAAGTAAAAATAGGTGATGAAATATAATGGATATATGGTTAGAAACTAACTATCAGTTATCCTATAAAATACATTTAAGGGATATTCAAAATCAAACATTGTGCTTTTACAGTCAAAATCCAGGTCTCATTCTTTTTTTCTTGAAATGTCTCATTGCATAATAAAGCACATTTACACTTCAGCGATATCTGCAGGATAAGGGTATGTCCTCTCCTTTACCAACCAAGAAAAAAAAAAGCAGACAAATCTTTTATTCCCTTTATATTAAAGTTCTGTGGTATATCACTTTTCCAGGAATCCAACTCCACACTTGCTTATTCAAAACTCCAACGCAGCAGTCCAAATGTTTCAAACAAAACCAAAACACCACACAACACACTATTTGTGCCTCAATATCTTTTTTACTGGCTCCCTACTGATGCATATGTAGATGGAGCCCTACCCTTAACAGTGTGCAGGAATATGTTGGTCCATTTAATTGAAAGGACACTGTAAGCGGTAGAAACTTCTCCCATCAGCCCTCTTCCCTCTGGAACAGACTTTCTGACATTGTAAAAGAATGAGTCCAGATTCAGTATACCCGTTTATTAAGCACAGTCTGTAACCTTCCTAAACTCCCACCTTATTAGCAATTGTCTTCTCTTTGTTTACTTTTTTGCAGTTTGTCATTGACTTCTCTTGTGGTCTGGCATATTGTCCAGTGTTTTCATATTCATGTAATCAATACACACACTCACAAATCCTTATTTTCATCTCTTTTTCTTCTCTTGCATAGCTCTTTGCAAGTCTTTACTGTGAATAGACCTCTCTGATTTAATCTGACTTAAATTGAGAGAAATTGACTATCAAGGCTTATTAGCTGCTTCTGATAATTCTCTGCCGAAGAATACGCTTGTTGGCTTCATTGCATCCTGACCTCCCACTTTGTAATCAGAGTGACATCTTGTCATGTATCACCGTTGTGAATAGATTGGTGATTGAGCAAATTGTCTGTGACACTGAATTTGGTATTTTGATTATACTGTATTCATTCGCTGTTTCATGCACAGTAACACAGTTGTACATGCAAATAGCGTAATCAAGGACCCATCACTGCTGAAAACCGTTTGACTTGGAAAAGCCCAGAGGATGTCAAGTGACATCCTGCTACTCCTGCTGAAGAGCTGTGGACAGATGATAAGCACCAGCACACCATGACACTACAACTGCAGATAAGAGGCTGCTGGGTTATGTACTCTATTGTACTGCAGCTCAACAAACAGGCTCGTAAATCTGAAATAGATCCCGCCCGGCCCAGTGAAATATAAAAGTTGAACTCTTTCATTACTGTTATATGTTCCTTATAATTGTATATGCTACTTTACAAAAATACACCTGAGTTTGAGCCAACTCAGTAGCTTCACTGTACCTTAGCTTTTATGTGAATTTTAAATTGCTAGATATAAGATATAAGCACCAAAGCGGCACGCAAAGAGGCACCTGATGCAGCTGGAAGATGCACAGAGAACCCTGTTTAAAATAACCACCAAAGCATTGCTGTGGACATAGTTTTCTTCCCCTATAATGACTTAAGATACTGTATGTATTTTGTCAGTCATTGACCCCTTTCTGACAGACAGACAGACAGACAGACAGGAAATGTTGTATGGTAGAGCAGTCTTTGATACCGGAAGAATGCAATTTTTGTAGTGTATGCAAATCCATGCAAAGGCAATATTTATGGAATACTGATTTGAATAAGCTATTTCCTGCCATTTTCTCAAAATGTTATTATCCAGTTTTTGATATGAGCGTGTCGCTGTAACCTACTGATGGAAAAAAAAAACAGCAAGAACTATTAGTGCTAAAATAAAAATGATCTTATATTTAAAGGATTTTAAATTGAAGGTGAGACAGAATTTTATTTGTATTGATGTCCACTGACAAAGAATCAACACACCTCAGCATCAGTATTCATATCCAGCTCATTTTGCAAAGCCACAGCTTTTCTACATACACTCGATAAAGCAGTACATGTAACATTAAGTTCACCTCATTCACACAAAATGGCTTCCACATTGTTTAGTGCTACTCTGTCTGTGCATAAGCTCGTTGCTCATGGTTACTATGCTCAAGAAGTCAAGTTTCTCCCTGCGCCACATGCACACGCACACGCACGCGCGCACACACACACACACACACCACACACACACACACACAGGCAAATAGCCGGTGGCTGATGTTTGGTGCAGAGCCCCTGAGTGCTTTAAATAACATTGAGGCACAGGTGTTGAGGAATGCAAGGGATTCTGAACCGTGTCAGATGGTGCTTACTTTTGCTTACAGCTCTGTGCAAATGTTGCAGATGTCCACGAAGACAGATAACATAAACACAAAGAAACCATTAGATTGCCTCCTGATACGGAGTCATTAGTATGTGCTGGGGGCTGGTCTGTTTAATTCTGCAGAAGCTGTTGAATAAATGTGAGCCATGAGCAATCGCTGTTTAACGATGGACACTTTGACCAAACAGTATTCACATGCCTCACTTTCACTCCTCCTACTCAGCATCAACAGATCACAGAGGTTACAGAGGAGAAGAGAATCATCCTCATTTTTGGCCAGGGGTTGTTTGCAACTAGAAGGGAGTTCTTGTTTGAGTCTGCCGGCTATTACTAATGAGATAACGTTTGGCTAATTAATTGGATGCACACTATCAGTGCTGATGTGCCAGTCCCACACCAACAACCTACAGCCTTCAGAATGGCAAGGGGGAATGGGTGGAGAGGGAGTGAGAGTGATTGAGTGCAGGGGATTTAGTGCCCATAGGGCTTGTTTATTTATCCATGCTGTTAAGCTTGCCCAGATGTTGTTATTTGGGGATGAATGAGGCTTTGTTTTGGTACAGCATGGAGGCTCAAAGTGCCATACCGCTGTCTCCAGCTGCTGCTCAAAAACCTACAAGATATGTCTGGCAGATTAATTCTGCATACTTTAAATCTGCTGTAGGTTTTCTCTGCGACCCTTTCATCCTCCACTACAAAACATACATGCAGACTGAGACATATACCAACAATCCATCACTGTATACACATATAAGGCACATAATGATATACAGCATTATAAACATAGCATGTATTCATAAAGATCTGCCTCACGCCAAGAGCAAATATACTGTAAATGGCTTTGGGAAATGTGTGAGTGGTATGGTGTGTCCAACAAAACATAGAATTACAGCTCCATACAGCTTTGCAGCAAATTTGAAAACATGTCCTGTGATCTACAGTAAAGGCTATCTGGGGTTGAATAGATATGATAGTGAGCAGAGCAGAACAGAGCAACACGCTAGATGCATCCTCGAGAGAATACTAGTCTGGCTGATGGATCCTTTCTAGTGCTCCCTTTGAGGCCAGGCAGCAGCTTCTCATGAGAGGAGATGAAGGGCAGGAGGCAGTCGAAATAGAAAAAGAAGACAAAGCTCGAGCATGGAAGTGAAGGGTGGTCAGATAGATAGAAAGGATGAGCTCGCAAGATGAAAAGAGAAGAAAAGCAAAGTGAAGATGAAGAACAGTAAGAAAAACAAAAACACAACAGCCTGTCAAAAAATGGCCGTCATTTACATAATTTCCGTGATCACTCATAAATAGTATTGGCTTAGACCTCACTTTAAAACTATTCTCAGATCAATTTGTAATTCAAATATTCAACCCAAGGTACTCTGTATTGGACCCCACACATTTCTCCTGTTAAAAGTGCTGTTTACAGCGTGGTGCATGAGGGAATAAGTGTGCTACTGATGTTTGTGTGGTGGAAATGAAGCTCAAGAAATGTGATTAGCATTTTCTACTCTTTTTATTTGTCAAAAAGTAAGTCACTTGTGTTCTTTAACAAATGTGCACTGGGGAATGTGCATACCACATACTGCACATAGCCTACATATATTATATGATGTAGTTGTCTACTGAAAGTCCCTAAAAAGTAGCAGAAATGTAATCTATTCATTATTTAGTACTTTGTGGAAGCAACTAGCAGCAGTTGCAGGTTTAAATTTTCTTGGATGTGCCTTTATCACCATGTATTTTTTTTTTGTTTCTCTAATATTTTGTTTTTTTTCTCTAATATTTGCCCTGCACTAATGGGGCTGGCATCATTATGTATGATGTGAGAAGAGCTCTAATTGTACAACAGCATGGTCTGTTGCCTACATACCCTACAGCGCTTTAAAATTGCATGTGGTCTGACAGCTCAGGCTACCAATTGACAATCACAACTTTAGTCTTTTGATCAAAATATATCAGATCATTTGGTGAATATATGTACTCAGATGAGACACAATTCATGCTTATTCTCTTTCACCTCTATTGCAGTCTTCTTAGGTCTAATTCGATCCATTCTGATTAAGTATTTGACTTTTTTAAGTGGAGAGAAGCTATAAAAACCCAAGTAATCCAAAACATATTTCCACTGATTTCTTTCCCTTTACATCCAATGCTTCACTCAGTGTTTCCCTCAAAACTCCACTGCACCACTCTAGGGTTCAACTTCACATCCACTATAAGTGGAATATTATATCAAAGTTGTTGAATTTTTGTAAAAGTAACATTAAAAAGTAATGTTGTTTAAGAAGTCAATATATTTATTTCTAACCTTGGTTAAAAGTTAACTTGATGTTTCCTCTATATGGACCAGTAATGATTATTCATTTATAGTGTTGTTGCTCCAAGATATATAAGTCAATGACAACTGTGTTCTCAAAAGCATTGCTTAATGCGATTTAAGACTTATATACTGAATTAAGTAAATATGTATGAATCATATATTTGAGTTTTAGTGCATTCAAAACCATCTGGCCTTCATATTTGGGAAGAAGCTTAGCGCTGCCCTGAATCAGATATTGTGGAGAGGCTACAGAATTTGCAGAGCGCAGCGTCAGACATTTTGCAGAGTAACAGCACAGGGACGCTCCAAAAGACTCTGACCTTTCCTGCTCATCTTCTACCGTACACCACAAATTTCATTTGCAGTTCTGGGTCATGCCACCTCCAGAAGTTCTTAGGTGACTCCTACCTTTTAGACTGCAGCAGTGAAGAGGAGTGGAGGAGGAGACGGGTGGAGAGTAAAAAGCTTATTAGAGTTATTAATTATCCAGATCAAAGTCATTTACTGTAATATTAAATATTTGCCCTGATGGAATGTATTTTTGTTATATTTGTAAAATTTTTTTCGACATGATACACCTGCATAGTAAAGAGACCTACATTAAAATTGCATTAATTCTGAGTAACTATAATATACCTGCATCATAGCTTTCCTCCAAACATATTTTGTATAATGTCCTGTAGTGTTTTGTAAAATAGCTCTGGGGAGATGAGTGTCATCCTGCAGCAGAAAGGTTGGAAAGGATTTGCAGACTCCCACATGAACAAAGTACTAAAAGTACTAAAGTTCAAATGCAATTTAACCAACAGCAACACTTTAGAAGTGCAGTGCGACTAACAAAAGGTTTCTGAAATGGAGCGCTGACACACGCCGACATATCACACTACCTCAAAATGCTGTGCATTAAGAAATGGTCAAGTGTTTTAATTGGGCTCAATGGGGAAATTTTGACAGCTGGAGTGCCTAGAGCAAACAAACAAAGGATCCAAAATGGATCGGGCTTTACTTAGCTCATACCAATCCATCAAAAATGCTTGGATCAATCCCAATTTCAATCCCAGGTATCAGCTCCCAACATACCTACTCATGATGGATTTCTTTTGAACAATTCTGAAAGAGCAACAAGCAACTTACACAGTATCAGTAAGCACAATGGAAATGTGGCGTTGCTGTCGTTGTAAACGTGCTTGGATTTTCATATTCTGTATTGCATTGATAACATGGAGGAATGGGGCAAAGAAGGGCAGAATAGACGCTTCTCATGGGGCTCTGGTGCAACAGACGAGGTATTCTCAATCAGTATGGGGAGACCAGAACACTGTTCTTTGTGGTGGTGGTGTGCTAGAATAAAGGGTGCAGAAAGTAAGCTTGATTAACAAGCTGTCTGGCCTGGAGGCACCAGCAAAGGGGATGATGAGGACTAAACTAAAACTCCTAGAAAACACCTTCTCTGTGGTGAGATGACACTGCAGTACAGAACATCTACACTCTTTGCCTCAGCATCCAAACTTGTGCCTACAGCTATTAAACTGTGCAATGCTCTGTGACCAAGCAACTCAAATCCAAGCCAACTACGAGGCGTCTGAACTGCACCACAGAAACTAAACAAGTCACCATGGAGTGCTCGCTACATTTGTATGCACCAGAATCCAAAGCATTTGAGCTTTTTACTGAACATGTTTTCTTCCAGACATGTTTCTGATTATATTCCTGTGCATATTGCAATTTCACTTCATATGCTATGCTGTTCACATTTGAATAACACAGTGGCATTGTGAAAATAATGCATATGCATTTCTACATGCTATTTATTATATATGGTAACTGTCCTTGAGCATTTGTAAAGAGGACATGGAATACAAATCACCAAGGTTTATACATTGTATACAATGGATTGTTGTTTACAATTCCAGTCTTCTAGTATATATTTTCAAGGCATAAACTGTATTTATTATACGGCTTTATTGAATACTCCATTCTGATTGGTCAGTCACAGCATTCTATGGTCGGGTGTTTATTTTTTTCAGACCGCAGCTATGTATAGCCTGGCGGGCTTACCTGACAGTGCCGGGAGAAAGACTTAGACTTACCATACAATGAAACTTTGGTATATAAACTGATGGTTATTTGATGTAACAAAATACAAACTTCTCTGTTGTGAATATAAAAGAAGAATGATCTTAGTGGACTCGTCTGAAAGACTGTTTTGACAGCGCTGCCATCTCTGATACAAGTAACATATCTGACATTTCCGGCTGGTCGCTGGACTTTTAGACCTTCAGTTTGATAGTATGTATCTATAGTTACTGTGACACAAATTAGTCATTTCATAACCATGGCTATTTAACAAGACAAGGGACCCTCACTGGCATGGTCTCATTCCACTTAAGATCACAACATGTTAATTGTACATCTGTTAACTTTGCACACCTGTGAACTCTGCACTTTATAAACTTTGCACACTGGAGTTCTCAGCTCATAGCACG
>JAOVVB010238585.1:0-22546 GCA_028570985.1 Heterobranchus longifilis | reverse complement strand
ATCAATGCCTGTCTGTCCGTCAGTCCGTCTGTCTGTCCGTCTGTCTGTCTCTCACTCTTTTAAAGAGCCCCTCTCAAAATCAAGTTTTTAACCATGTTAACATGTATATGGGGTTTTTAGTTGCTACAAGACATATCATGAGTGAAATGAGCATCAACACCATGACAGAATTTCTTCAAACTGCAGTGTGCCAACAACAGTCTCAAAAATCCAGATTCAGACAGACAGGTTTTATGACATCACACAGTATGTCTAAGGAACCAATCAGGTCACTTGTGGCTGGGGAATTTCATAGCGTAACTATGGCAGCGGTGGTGGGCGGGGCTTGAGGCCAGATCCTGAATTTCTTAATAAGGGAGAAAGTTTTTAAAAAACTTTTTTGTGGGAAAACCATATTTTTGTGTCTCAAAAATCCAGATTCGGACAGAAATCTGCTCTTTCTTGGAAATAAGTCATTCAGCATAAAAAAAGCATCTGTATTATCTGGGGCGGCCCCAGATAATACAGAGCCAAATTGTTTTAATTGACTTAAGCACAGCATCTACACACTTGATACAGTAAGTGGCGGTATGCACCTTTAAAATTGATTCGTGATATGCCAATGAAGACGAATTGATTATACACTGACATGTCTGATTTGACAGATTACCTCAATGCATTTAATTTGAATTCTGAGGCAAAATCCCATATAAAAGCCAAAGTATGTTTGTGAAGTTTTTGGAAGTTTGAAAATGTGAAGAGTCAGAACTGCTGTTTGTTTTTGTTGTGTTAACAACAGTGATGTCAGTTCGATTTGGTCAGAGCTATGGAATATTAAATCACTACATCTTAGCCTTTCTTACCCTCGGGTGTGCATGAACTGCAGATTATGAACTTCTTTTTAAAATACAAAAATGTGATTTATAATTTATAACATCAGAGCACCTGATTTCAGGAGTCACTTTTGTTGATCAAACAGTTACATAATTAATAATTTGAATTACTTTATATACTGCTGTGTAGTTTAATCTATAATAATACATCATCAGTTATTCATGATTATATTTTGTTTTAATAACAATAATACTAATCTGTAAAGTAACATAAGTTATTAAATACATGTAGTGCAGTAAAAAGTACAATATTTACCTGAGATGTAGTAGCAGAAAGTAGCAGAAAATGGAAATACTCAAGTAAAGTACCTCAACATTGTACTTAAGTAGTTGAGTAAATGTACTTAGTTACTTTTTCTAAATAAAAATATTGATTTTAAATAAATTAATGACACATTGAAAATAAATGTGCTCCATGAGATCAATTTAGTGTGGTGTTTCCTCAGAGTTGTCACTTTTGTGTAATTTAAACAGCCATTTATTCAATGACTGCGTCTTCCTCATGTCTTTAGTTAGGATGTCTCCATCTGTTCTCAATGATCGCTTTTGGGGCCCATCAAGACATTTTTAACTGATCGCTATCGGCAGTTGATCCTTTGTTTAACGTCAGCTGTCACACATGTGTTTAAAAGACTTGTCAAGCATATGGATTGCTTTTAATAACTTTCATATATTTGAAGTGTACAGCTGTATTATCTATAAAAATAGAAGTCGCAGATCAGGGTGGAGGTTTCGTTTTAATATTGTGGGGGGGGGCGGGACACATATGAAGCAGGTTTGTACGGAAGTGCATTGCATTCACAAAAGACAAAATAGGCACTGTATCTCGTAATTATGAGTTACTATCTCATAATTCATCACTGTCAGGTAAAAACCTTGTATACTTTTCAGGAAATTAAAAAAAAAGCTAATTTGAAACATTTTAATGAGCTATTTACCTCAGACGAAATCAGTCTTTTTCATACTTTTTATTAGTTAAATATTTGTAAAACCCACAGACAGATATGACCAAGAGCATTTATTTATGAAAAAAAAAGAAATATGACGCAAGGTTTCTGCACGACAGAGACGAATTACAAGAAAATATCTCAATAATTATAAGATCCTGATCTCATATATATATTATTTTTCTCACCAATTTACATTGGAAATGTTTTTCATTTCTTCAAAATAAAATCCCCCTGTTACTTTCATGTTTTTATTGGGGGGGACAAATGCACATGTTCTAAATATTGATGGGGGCATGTCCCCTGCATCCCCAGAAATCTATGCCTCTAGTCTGAGATCAGGACTCGGTATCTGCAGATAATCAATATCAAATGACTGGGATCAATAACGTGATGGGGACTTCCTATGTCTTTAGAGATCAACACTAACCTGAGGGGATGAGCCTGCTGCTTGTCTTCTGGGGATGTTGTTGTTCTGCTGCTCCGGGTTCTGGTTGTCCTCCTCCATTCTGCACTGGTCCTGGTCTGGTGCTGGTCCTGGTCTCTGAAGTCCAGAAATGACCCAGAAGTATCTAAGTGTGAGCCATGATAAGAGGTGGTTTAAGGAAGGTTCTTTAATGCTTCCTTTATTCTCTTTCTTTAGCATCTCTGGACCATCCTTTACCAAAGGAAAGGACAGAAGTAAAAGCTTCACCTATTAAAACACACACACACACACACACACACACACACACCCACACACACACACACCCACACACACACACCCAGGCTACATGTGTTAAAAGACAAGCAGTCATCAATTAAGGTAGATCCTTGTGAATTCTCCTTCCCCTCCTGGTGTTTTCCATCCAGCTCAGACAAAAGTAGTTATAAAAGAAAGAAGTGAATGCTCATAGACTGAAACTAACGAAGGAGAAACGTACATTATTATGGAATCAGTTATATTCACGTTCTCCTTCTTTCCTTCAATAAAAACTATTTTAACAGACTACTGCTCTCAAACTTCATTCAAACACAAAGTAACTACACGTTCAATCACAAAACACAACATTCAAGGGAGTTAAAGCTACCGCTAGCAGTTAGCCCAAGTTAGCATCGGAGCTAGCCAAGCGTGCTAACGCATGCGCAACTCGGTCATATATTGTGTTGTACTCGCGCTCGCTTTGATTTTGGTGTAAAATAAACGTTATAAAAGTGTTTGCATGAATGTGTGCGGGTTTACCTGGAGCTCTGGCGCCTCAAAACTGAACAATATGCTCGCTGCTAACACTACAACTATCCCGCCGACACAAACAACCAAACTTCCGGTTCGCTTTATTTCCGTTCAGGTTTTTCACATTAAAGTGAAACAAAGTTGCTACCTGGAGGTCAGGAGGGAAACAACAGCTACATAAACAATTATATTAAAATCAACGTTATTATATTCAGTGGTGGAGTGTAACTAAGTACATTTACTCAACTACTATGCTTGATTCGAGGTACTTTACTTGAGTATTACATCTCAGAGGTATATATATAGTACTTTTTACACAAGTAAAAAAAAAGTACTATATTTACCTCTGAGGTGTAGCAGAGTAGAAGTATAGTAGCAGAAAATGGAAATACTAAAGTACAAGTACATTACTTTGCATATTATTGAAGGACATTGTGTTTATTTACATAACCAATACACAACTTGCATATAATAATTTGAATCGAGAAAACATAATTTACATATGAATTTACAAGAAGTATACTCATGCACAGGAACAGAGCGAGAGAGAGAGAGAGAGAGAGAGATTATATTTTTATTTTTTACCTATTTACAGTAGGTAAAAGTGTGTGTACTTTCTACATTCTGAAGAATAAAATCACTGTATACTAAAAAAGCAGAGTTTCATACAAACTTAACAGTGCTTATTTAGTTAAGGTTCTAGAACAAAGAAGAAATAACAACAACAACAACATATATTGGGTTACTTTCCAGTAGGTCGAGAATGTGAAGTAATTTTAATGTAGGAAAACTTAAAAAGGTTTGGTGAGAAATTTAATGAACTTCTGCTCTGATTGTTGAAGTCCTTTAACATACTCCGATCTTTTACTGCAGTAAAAGTAGTAATACCACACTGTAGAAATACTCTGTTGCAAGTAAAAGTCCTGCATACAAATGCTTCCTTAGATAGAACTAATAGCACCAAATATACTTGAAGTACCAACAGTAAAAGTACTCATTATATATATTATTGAATCCTAATTATTAATAACTTTATTTGTACATCACCATTCATACAAGAAATGCAGCACAAAGTGCTTTAAAATAAAGAAATTAAATGACATAGAATGAACATAACAACAATGACAGAATGCCATAACAGTCCATGAGCCTGACCCCCAAAATTTGGAGGGAACAATTCTCATAGTGATTTTTTTGTAAAGGTCTTTGTCCCTAGTGTTGGAAAATGTATGATAGCATTGCAGCAGTGGTAGCTTTCAATATGCTATCACAAATTTTTTCATCCCTACATCATTACAATTTTTCCATGTTTTTTCACCATTTTACGCACAGAGCCAGTAAAAAAAAGAGGGTAACCTTCACAGAATAACATGAAGTCACATATCATTGTCAGACTGTGTTCTATCTACCAGTCACATTTTCATGACACTGCGGATAACAGAATTTGTCCTTTGACCTCTAACGCTCAGTAACGCATCAGATCAATATGAGGTTAGTTACAAGAGCATTTGCAGAAGCACTCAGAATTTGCCCCATTTCAGCGTTAGAGGTCAAAGGTCAAATTCTCTTGTCCACAGTGTCATGAAAATGTGACAGGTAGATAGAACACAGTCTAAGCTTTACAATGATATATGACTTCATGATATTCTGTGAAGGTTACCCTCTTTTATACTGGCTCTGTAAAATGGTGAAAAAACATGGAAAAACTGTAATGATGTAGGGATGAAAAAAGGAGTGATAGCACATTGAAAGCTACCACTGCTGCAGTGCTATCACACATTTTCCAACACTAGGGACAAAGGCCTTTAAAAAAATCACAATCGGTCCCACCAAATTGGCACAACCAACCCCCTGGCTCATGGACTATAATTAATATAAAATAAAAAATAAAAACAGAGACAAAATGCCATAATTAATATAAAATAAAAACAGGAACAGCATGCAGTAACTCATATAAACAAAAACAGAGACAGAATGCCATAATGAATATAAAAGACAACTGTAGGGACACAGAGAACGGCAAAGAGACAAGAGACAACTACTAAGATGAAAGACAGCTACAAAGAGACCAAAGACAACTACAGAGACCAAAGACAACTGCAAAGAGATGAAAGACAGCTATAAAGAGATGAAATACAACTACAAAGAGATGCAATATGACTACAAATAGACTAAAGACAACTAGTAAGAGACAACTGCAGAGACAAAAGACAACTACAAATAGACAAAGGCAGCTACAAGGGAATCAAAGACAGCTACAAAAAGACGAAAGAATACTACAAAGAGACGAAATAATAATACAAAGAGACAAAAACCTGAGTTTAGAATATTTTATTTCCGGAATAAAAGAAGATTATTTTGAGTGGAATAAAAAACAGACTACAGGTAGTGAGGTAGTATGTAGCTGTAGCCAGGATAACATACATGTTTAGAACATGCAGTTCCTGTTGGTCAGCCTTCAATGTGGAGAGAAGCTCAGAATACAACAACACAGCTATCAGGGCATGTGGAGGAGGAAACAGCTTGGCTCTGAAAAATGTTCAAATCGATGCAGCGTGAATGCGTTGGTGGGATTTAAGGGAACTACTCTGAGAAAAAGTTTTCCCACATTGATCACAACAGTAAGGTTTTTCTCCAGTGTGAATGCGTTGGTGGACTTTAAGGGAACTACTCCGGGAAAAAGTTTTTTCACATTGGTCACAATGGTATGGTTTCTCTCCAGTGTGGATACGTTGGTGGGAGTTAAGGTGGCTACTCAGAGAAAAAGTTTTCCCACATTGATCACACCAGTATGGTTTCTCTCCAGTGTGAATGCGTTGGTGGGCATTAAGGTGACTACTGAGAGAAAAAGTTTTCCCACATTGATCACACCAATATGGTTTCTCTCCAGTGTGAACACGTTGGTGGACGTCAAAGTCTTTTTGAGTGGTGAAAGCTTTCTCACATTCATCACAGCTGTACAGTTTCTCTCCAGCATGTCTGCGTTGATGTCTTTTTAGGTTACTCTGTTGTTTGAAAGCTGCCCCACATTCGTCACAGCTGTACGGTTTCTCTCCAGTGTGACTGCGTTTATGTTTTTTTAGGTTACTCTTTTGTTTGAACGCTGCCCCACATTGGTCACAGCTGTATGGTTTCTCTCCAGTGTGACTGCGTTGGTGTCTTTTTAGGTGACTCTGGTTTTGGAATGCTGCCCCACATAGGACACAGCTGTACGGTTTCTCTCCAGTGTGAACTCTCTCATGAACCTTTAAAGAATCAGATCTTGTGAAGGATTTGTCACAGAGCTGACACTGGTGACGTTTGTGTCCCCCTCTTCTTTTCCGTTTCTATAGCAACAGAGACAGAAAGAAAGAAAGAGTGAGATGCCATGGTGGAGCAAGCTAAAACCATAAATAATATTTCAGGATATCTGCAGTTTGGACCTTTGTCATCATTATGTATTAAAAGTAAATACTAGACATGGACTGTCAGTAGGGCTGGATGATATAGCTGAAAAAAGTATCATGATAAAATGTTTCATAACAGTTGATAATGATTCTGTCAGACAACTCACGTTGGAAATGTTTATTGCAGCAGTGGCAGCAGCAGAACATTGTTACATTGTTGGAGTTTGGTGTCTAGACTCCGACCACATCACTCCCTGCAGATAGTTACATGAGATACTGGGGAGTGATGATTAAACACATATTACCCCCCAAAACTACATAGATTCAGAGCCTAGTGCACCAGTTGACAAGGCCGTTCCCAGTGAGGACCTTGCCGCGCGGGAATATGCTACCTTGTGATACTGCAGTGTGTGGGCCTGGCACTAGCCGCCATGTGGCCATTCTCTGTGAGCTCCTCAACTACGAGGGGAATGAGTGAATAGAAATCCTCCCATAGGCGCATTAACACCAATATGAATGCAACAGAAAACCATCTGATGTGCAATAATAGGACTGATAGCAGCTACAAATATTAATGCTTTCAGGGTACTGGAACTCATGAGCTTTTGTGCAGACAGGATCTCCTTCTTGTGGAGCTTGGCATAGCATTGTTAGACAGAAGATGACAGCAGCTCAGGGATTTTTAGAGTTGAGGTAGGCAGATGGAGGGCTGCAATGCTGCGCCGACTCTTAGGGAGTGAGGGATAGCTTTTTGGGGTTAGGCTGCAGCTCTGGCAGAGATCATGCAGCTTAGACGAGAACCAGGATCTCGTCCTGGGTTTGCAACCATCAATACTGAGCAGGGGTGTCGACCAATAAGTCAGGAATTCATCATGGAAGAAAAGGACAGAAAGTAGTGTTAGTTTTAATGATAATTGGGAACCATGGCCAGATCTATCAGACTTTGAGTGCTTCAGGAATATGGAGTAAATGAGATATCCTCAAGTTGTTATTATCCTGTTATTATCATTGCCTCGTCTGTGGTATCAATGGTGCTGCTAAGTTAAACCCATGAGCTAACCACTAAAGATTTTCAACCGGCTGATGCAAGTCATCTGGTGGAGTTTTGCCGGCAGATGAACATGGACCTCCGGGCGCTGTCACTATTTGCTGTAATGCCACGGAGCTGGATAAAAATTGACAAACTTTCCCAGGAATTAGTAGCTAATGCTAGCGATAGTCCAGTTAGCACGGTGCTACCGAAAGTTGAACAAGACATTCTTAGGCGACTAAAATGTTCCAATTAATCAAGTGAAAACACACTGTGAAAGGGGAAATGTTCTGAGACATAAACACTGACAACACAAAACAAGTTCACAAGCCTCTACACAGGGCCTTGTTAGCATTGCTACAGCCTCTACACAGGGCCTTGTTAGCATTGCTAAAGCCTCTACACAGGGCCTTGTTAGCATTGCTAAAGCCTCTACACAGGGCCTTGTTAGCATTGCTAAAACCTCTACACAGGGCCTTGTTAGCATCGCTAAAACCTCTACACAGGGCCTGGTTAGCATTGCCAAAGCCTCTACACAGGGCCTGATTAGCATTGCTAAGCCTCTATCGAGATTGACAGGGTTGGCTTGTCCCGTCCCTCCCTGCAGGGAGAGAGAGCGCATGGTCCCAGGAAGCAGCGAGGTGCGGGCAAGAGTGCTGGCACGGCCGGAGCCACAAGCCACCTTCGCATTAAAAGTGGATAAGAGCAAACATCACAATGACAACCTTTTTAAGAAGGAAATAGAATGAAAGAGGGAGTCTGTGTCCACACGGTCCAGCAAGTCCTCCACCGCTGGCAGTGGCGATCCTAGACTCTGGGGGTCCCAAAATAAAGAAGCCCACCAAGGAAAATGCCCAACCCCTTAAAAATGCAATTCAGTCAATTGTGCTTAATCAAACGTTATAATCAGCTATTTCAAAAATAATAAATAACACCATGCACGCGCGCACATTTGAACATCAATGTAGCAAGAAGGGGCCCCACTTAATTTTTGTGTTGATGGTGATTTTGACGGCTGCATGTAAACAGGAATATTAGTGGAATATTAATTTTCATTAGCTATGTAAACAGATCAGCAGGAATGTTGTGTGCATGTAAACATAGTCAAGGTTGCCTAATTGTAGGTAAGACTGTAGCTCAGAGGCTACATCTTGTTCCTGCGGGGGAGAGAGTCTTCGTGTGGTTCCCTCAGCTGCCTAAGGTCTTCTTTTTCTTTTTCTGGGTGCATCCTCCTCAGCAGCAGTCTCAACTTGGGGATCAGTCGGGCCCATCTCCTTGAAAAGAGTATGGTAAATAAAATATGAATACCAAATTCAATGTAATGAAACTTATTTAACATCCATATCCATAAAGTAGATGACAGCTAGGGATGCTAATTTTCATGTTTTTTGTTGTTAACTGATCATTAACCGATAAGCAGGAAACTTTCCCAATTCACCCGTCTGGAAGGAGTAGAAAAAAGAAGCTTAAAACACCTTGCTCTTGCAATGTTTGCACCAGAAAGTTAAAAAATACATAGTATAACCTATTTTTTTTAACTGATAGCAATAATCGGTCAAAATTCAATATATGAATTTACGTTCTCTGAAGTTGCATCCTCTGAATACTTGTGCTGCTAAGGTTAGCTAACATGCTGCTACAAGTATGTTAGCATAACAGAAAGACTACAGAGGACGGTGGACATTAGTACAACTGGATTATAACATAACATTATAATGTCGGCCTTCCTACACAGCTATATCTGGCTGTTGACTTATTATGGTGAAAACCATTACTAGGGAATGTGAAACGACACGTTTCTGTCCGACGGGGCCGACGATGTTTATTTAAAGTGACAGAGAGGCATTATCAACACAATGTAGTTAAAATTTACTTAACGGCTGTTCAAGGTGGAGATTTCAATTCTAATATAATGCTGGAGAGTTTAATGAATTATAATGCATGATATTTCAATGGTTACCAGTAACATTTCTCTTTCAGGTAAATGTGGTAGTACAATGTTTTCCTCTGAAGTACAAGTACAGTCAGTATAAGTAAGTAGTATACAGTTGCGTTGCATATTTTTGCGTGCTTTTGGGGGCTTTTGTAAGTTATTCCGTATTATAGAGAGTTAGAATAGTAACATAATTAATTACTTTTCATACCTAAACATCATAATATATCTATAATTGTTTGGGGCCCTTTTATTTGGGGGCCCCAGGCAGTTGCCTACCTTGCCTAATGGTAAAATCCGCCCCTGGCATGTTGGATGTGTTTACATTCACATGACGTTAATTACATTTTAATTACGAGCAACGACACACCGTCCTCCTCACACAACTCTCTCTGGTACTGTCGCAACAGAATGGAAACCCACAGGTATGTTTTCAACTCCGACATTTCATTTACTCAGTGAGACCGACTCGTACGCCAATGTTAGCTTGTTGTACTAAAGCTAGCTTGCGTACGGCTAAAAGTTTTGGATGCTACAGGGAGTCATCATGACTAAACGTTAGCTTAAAATTAAAAAGTACATTGACTAACCTGCTGTGGAAGAACATTGTTTTCCGGTATATGTTTGTTGTGAAAAAGACATTGGGTGTCTGACGCTTGCTATGGGACCAGAGAGCTTTTAATGTCCTCTTCTTTCACAAAACTCCACCGACACATTAATGTGTGAAAGTGAATGTAGCACTAGTCCTTTCTGTCTTCTTCTCTCTGATATTTCAGATCTATTATTACAGAAATGTGCTGTTATTTCCTGAGGAATATCTCTCTCTGGGGGTCCGAAAGCTTGACATCCCTAGCAACCGTAACCAAAGGGGGTGGGTCAATTTAATTTATATTTTGCTTCTGGAGAGTCACTGTGAATAAGGAGCGGTTTTATTTTGTACATTAGCAGGAATGTAACACAACATGGAAGTGAAAGCAATGCTCTCTTCATTTAAATGTGAAAGTGCAATAAATATATTTAGTTCTTAAAATCAATGAATAATTGTGATAAATAATCGTGATCTCAATATTGAGCAAAATAATCGGGATTATCATTTTGGCCATAATCGTGCAGCCCTACATTGTGCTTCCACTCGCTCCTTTTTACGCCTCCTGCTGCAGGAGAAACTGCCCACCGGCTTTTTGCAGTCAATCCGAGGATCTCTCATTGCATTCTCTGAAAAAGATGAAAAGACCATGAGTGATTAATATGTAAAAGTAAAGCACAGAACACATTTGATCTGTCATTGTTTAAAAAACATCTAAAAAACACCTTCTTAATATGATGCTAAATATCAAGCTGGAAAGAGATTTTACAAAACCTGGAACCCATTCATTAATTATGTGAATTAGGGCTGCACAATAAATGTTTTTTTTTCTTTTTTTAAATCATCATCGCAATATCAACTTGTGCAATAAACACATCGTGAAAGACTGTGACATATCGCAAAAAAAACACTCAGGGAGTTAGCTGAAAGAGAGTATCAGTAGAAAACGGCTCTTTAAAATGTATCTATCATTCATTCTTGCTTTTCTTTTTTTAATTGTGCCTTTTGTGTTCAGTTCAATGTTCAATTTGTTCAATAAAATGTCAGAAATAACTTCCTTTCATTTTTTAAAAAATTCAACAAGCACTTTGTTGTATTTTAGCAGAATACAGAAAGCAGCAGACAGGCAGAACTGATATGAATGTTTATTTATCGCAAGTAATATCGTTATCGCAATATTCCACAACGTTATCGCATATTGCATATTTTCCTCGTATCGTGCAGCCCTACTTGTAGGTGAATCGTTCCATTTCTTTGATGTGTTCGACTGTTAGTGTTAATAGATGATTTTGTGTGATTTGTTATAATGCGGCTATGTGTATTATTGTATACCGACATTGTATACATATATGCAACCTCAAGTTCAGTTTAGTGTCAACGTTTTGTTGATGATTTCTTGTCCTTCTTGCCAGGCCATGGACGGGACTTCAGGATGCAGGCAGACTCTCTGGGAGATTTGTACCGGGCTCTGGAGCAGACCAGTCTGTCCACCTCGGCTGACCACAGATCAGCCAGCCGCCTGGAGTACAAGCGCTCATTTGTCCGCCGAGTCAATGACCCCCTGCTCAATGACAAGCTCCATCGCCTCCGGATCCTCCACAGCTCGCTTAAGGTAACATGTGTTGAGCATTTGTGTCTCTCCATACGTGTGTGTTTTATTGAGACCGTCCTCTACCGAAAAAACGACACCATAGGTCGTTTGTACGAGCTGCAATTATGATCCATATTTACGTGGATAGTTATGCGACGCCCTCTAGTGGTCGTTGTAATTATGACAGGAGCAAAGCAGGAACTACATCATGTGCGTAATTATGTCATGTATGTATGCATGGAAGTGAAGTAACGTAATGAATGTACTGATTTTTACCCAAATTACGATCTAACCCTGACCAACTGTGACTGTTTCACAATGTTAACGACGTGTTTGAAACTGCGACCGTTGCATTGAGGTATGAGGACGGAAGCTGCAACTATGGGTCATATTTCTTGCTACCGCTGGGGTGTTAATTTAGTAAACACTCATATGGGTCATAATAATGCTCATTTATGCTCAATGTTAGATATATATATATATATATGGATACAGACGGAGCCTTTTGTCTGTACTCTGTGTTCATTTAATCCATATTTCTGCATGTTCTCTGAAAGCTTATGGATACGGACTTAATGGAGCAGTAGGCTACTATTAGTACTGAGTTACATTATTACGACCTCCTCCACCGTCCTGTTTGTTGTTGTCAAAACCTTTTTTACTCTCTTTTGCCCTCTGGTGGATGTATTCTTAACATCAGTGACGGTTGAAATGAACGGATCTATTTTTGTACGTAAAGGGAGCATAAATGAGCCTTTAGTGGGTAGGAACAAACAACTTATGTGGTCGTATGGTTTGGAGGACTTGTCGGTTTTATTGGCTAATTACGAATTGATACCTTCACCTTCTTACAGAATGTCCCTCTTCAAGACACGAACCAGTCATTGGGTTTTGTAGGGTAGACTGTGAGGATCAGTGTGTTGATTAAACCTCAAATGCCTCTGCCTGTGCCTCACACATCCCTTTACTTATTCTCTTTGCCCGCTATGGGGCATAAGGCATCGATTATGTTCCTCCATCTATCATGGTCTTTGGCAGCTAGTTGTGCCTCGCCCCATGAAGTCCCATCTCCAGCAGCTCAGCCTCCAGGTGATCTTAGGTCGGCCTCATTTCCCTTTCCCTGGTGGTGTCCATTTGAGGGCCACTTTGGGCATCCGTTCTGGGGGCATGTGCAGTATGTGTCCAAGCCATCATAGACAACAGTGTTTAATTTCTGAGACCACGTTTCGGCAGCCAGTCTTTATGTAGAGCTCCTTGTTAGATATGTTATTGGGCCAGAATATACAGCAGATCTTACACAAACAGCCATTGTGGAATGAGCTGACTTTGTTTATGTTGCACTTGGTTATTTGCCAGCACTCAGCACCATATAGTAAAACTGGCTTGACCAAGGTGTTGTACAGCCAGATCTTGATTTTGAGACCATAGGTGTTGGACTTCCAGATGTTATGGAGTCTTGCATAGGTGTTGCAAGTTTTTCCAAGTCTGCGTTGGATGTCCTTTTAGGTGCCATTGTCCTGGCTAATCAGACTTCCCAAGTCCACAAAGTCGCCAACAACTTCAAGTGGCTCATTGTTTATAGTGATGTGTGCAGGTATGCTGGACATCACTTGAGTTTTGGTGGTGTTGATGATGAGGCCTGTTTGTTGAGCATATTTGGTGAGTCGATCGTTTTTTCTTGCAGATGTTTTGAATTTGTGGAAAGGACAGCAATATCATCAGCAAAGTCAAGATCTTCAAGCTGGCTAGAGAGGGTCCACTGGATGCCCCGATGTTTGTCAGCAGTTGTTTGTCGCATGGCCCAACCGATGACAGTCAGGAAGAGAATGGGGGAGAGAATGCAGCCTTGGTGTACTCCAGAGTGTACAGGGAACCAGTCGGAGATGGTATTACCGAGTATGACACTGCATTCAAAGTGGTCATAAAACTTCCCTATTAGCAAGACAATCTTATGAGGGACTGCAGGATCTTCCACAGGGTTTGCGGTGGATGCTGTCGAATGCCTTTCTGAAGTGTTTCGAAGGGCAAATATTTGGTCCATGCAACTTCTGCCCTTCCAGAATCCAGCCTGTTCTTCACAGAGTTTGGTGTCAATTGCATTGCTAATTCTGTCCAGGATGACTCTACAGAAGACTTTGCTGGGGATGGAAAGAAGTGTGATCCCACGCCAGGTGTCACATTTATGGAGGTTTCCTATTTTGGGGATCTTGACAATAAGGCCCTTGATCCAATCACTCAGGATATCAGCTACAGGGGAGGGGTTAGCTGGTTCATCAGGCTCTGGCCGATTAAGCACATCTCGAAAATGCTCAACCCAATGTGCTGCTTCCTGGTGTTCTGTTGTTATTTTCCTGCTAGGTTTATCTAGTACAGGTACTGAGGGCTTGGTGTTGTTTCCCCAGAGGAGCTTGGTGATTTTATAAAGAGCACCTAGATTTCCCCTTGTTGAGGCATTTTCTGCCTCTTCTGTTAGTCCATCCATCTGACACTCCTTTTTACCTCCTTGTTTTTGTCACTGTGTTTCCGCTCAAGGATCTTGTGCCATGTCGGAGATGTTATTCAATCTTTCTTGTTCCTCTGCTTAAAGCCCAAGACTTTGGTTGCTGACTCAACATAAGTTGTTTTAAGTGAGTCCCACTGGGTGTTTATGGCATGAGTCTCATTTTCTAGTGAGTTGGCAAGTATTGAATAACGGTTTGTCAGTTGCAGGACAAACTGATTCCAGGTAGGAGAGGACTTTAGTTTTGAGATATCCAAGTGTTTGCGTTTCTGGCTGATCTTGGGGAACTTGCACAGCTTCAACTTGACAATTACTCGTAATAGGTGGTGATCACTGAAGAATGACGCCACCACGACAAACTCTGACATCTAAAAGTGATCGCCACCATTTGACATTGATGATCACATGGTGAATTTGGTTAGATGTTTTACCATCGGGCGATCTCCATGTGAGTTTGTGGATAGCTTTGTGCGGGAAGATGGTTCCTCCAATGACACAGTTGTTGGTAGCACAGATATCGATCAACCTCTCCCTGTTGTCATTCATTACTCCGCATCCATGTGTGCCCATTACTCTTTTGTTGTTGATGTTATCAGCCCCGACTCTGGCGTTAAGGTCACCAATTATGAGGAGCAGGTCATGCTGAGGGACCTGGGAAACAACAGATTGTAGTTGCTCATACCAGTCAACTTTCGCTTAGGGATGGGCTTCATTAGTTGGTGCATAGCACTGCAGGATGATGAGGTTGCAGTATTTGGAGAAGAAGCGCTTTCTTATTAGTTGAGGAATAGGTTCCCATTCTATTAGAGGGCTGACTTTCTCTGTGGAATCATGTCCAGAGTAGATGGTAACGGATCTATCGTTATTAACAATGCATCCAGAGCCAGTCCATCTGCACTCGCTAAACCCCAGAATGTCAAGATGGTATCTTTTCATTTCCTTGAGGACCTGAGCGGTTTTTGATGGCTCCCACATGGTTTGAACATTCCATGTGTCAATTTTGATGTTACATTTTGGCCCAAGCAGACTGCTTCTCATGTCCATGGCTTCCAGAAGGTTTTCACCATGGCCGATCATTCTACCTCTAAGGAAGCTTGAGTCTGCTCCAGGCCTTTCGCTATGTGTAGGTGATATTTTCTCAGTTTCCGTAACAAGGATTTTTTTTACAGCGTGGGGTTGTTAGCCCAATGCCTAACCTTAGAGGAAGTTTTGGGTAACTTTTTGTCTGGCCACTCTCCATCCACCTGTGCGCCAAGGTTGGACCTAGCAGGAGTTAAGCATTCCAGATGGCATAGCCTTCAGGGTCATTGCGGCACGCAAACCTTCCTACCACGATAATCAGAATCAGAATCAGAATAGATTTATTGCCAAGTATTTTTTTTACATACAAGGAATTTGTCTTGGTGATACAAAAACACGAAAGTATATATAAACAAATAAAAACAGTAGGTAACAGATAAAAACAGTAGGTCTATGTAAACAGTATGTTCTTTATGAAAGCTGCATAATTTAGGGAATATGGACAGGGAATATTGACAGGAATGTGCAATATATGAATGATAAGGTAGTTACCCACAGGAAGGCTGGTAACACCTGAGGGTTTTGACTAATACCTGTAATGATTATTACAATCCCATAAGGCTCCTATGCAATGGAAATGTTGTTCACTCCTCCAGTAAAGACGAAGAACCTTTCGACGAGTGTAGGTCTTTGTCAGGGCTTTAAACAAAAACTTAAACAAACGTTTAAAGCCCTGACAAAGACCAGAGGTCAAAACATGTTGGTTCTTTTAATGATTTAGCCACTATAATAAAGGGTTTTTAATATTTCCATCCTCATGATCATTTTGGAGTGCCTGGATCGCCTTCTCGTTTAGGGGTGGTTTTAGTTAGGATAATTGGAAACAGACTTATATTATAGAGATGTGGTTTTATAGTAAATTTCTGTGATTGGTGTATTCATCCAACATGGTAAATCATGGTTCATTGTTTTGAGGAGTGGGGTGAAGTTAAGGTTGAACCACTCTTGGTACAAATATTAATAGCTATATATGTGATGCTGCCAGTACACAGAAAGATAGGTGGTGTTTGGGCTGCTGCATCCCATCCACTCAGACAGAGTGGAAGGATTTATTCCAGACGATGGAGTAATTTGTGATTTGAGAGAATGCTTCACTAAGCTGGATGGTCTCTTGTTTTAGATTTTTACAGCTACGTCATGATATGCCAGAGGAAGTCAAATCATGAACTAAACTGAAAACGGATGGCAGCAAATGTGTGATTGGAAGGTTGCTGGGTCAAAAATCTGCACCAGCACTAAAATCTTGGCTTTGAAAGTGAATGAATAATCCCTTCTTCCTAACCCCAACAGCTTAAGTGAAGCTATTTAGAGACCTGCAGTCGAAGACTGTGGTCTTAGTGGGCAGCTCTAACACATGAATGAGCAGTGAGTGTAAAGTAGGGCATTTCTGCAGAAGAGAACACAGAAACATTCTCAGACAAATGAGAGTTAAATCTTAACTTTAAATATGAGGGAAAGTGTGAGGTAAATATACATTGTATCTCCCCTTTTAACCCTCTTGTTAAAATCTGAACAAATTGTTCACTAAAGGAAGGGAGCTTCATAGGCCATGATGTGAGGAGAAATAATGATACAATCAGAAAGGCTTAAAAAAAGTCCAGTTTTCTAAAATTACCTGAATTTTTCCAGCTGTCTGTGCCATGTACTAATAAGGATCAGAGGCCATCCATATGCTCCTCATGTCCCTTTCTACACTGGAGACTCCAGGGATTAAGAGGCTTGTGCTGCAAATGAAGCCAAACTGGCCTCGGCTTTACCAGAGCATATAGACAGAGAGAGATTGAGAGAGCATGAGAGAGGCAGAATGATGTTCCTTCTCACCACTGTACTTTCACTTCTTGTTTGAACATCCACAGACATACGGCCGCCTGATCGCTTCTTTCACCAAATACATGTGACAATTTTAAGTTACTTTAGAAGACACATATACCACAGTATTTAGATACTGTTACCTCAGGATATATAGTGATGGCTTCTTCATGTGTCAGGGTTGTTTTATAAGCATGTTCATCTTAAACCTTTTAGTAAAGATTGCCTCGCTCCCCCATGATGGTGTACAGAGTTTTCAGGGTTGTCAAGGTAGTACAGAAAATGTTGTGCCTGTAGGTGCAGCCATTAAAACCATTATCTGGGCAGATTTGCATGGGTAAGTGGAGCTGAGGAGCTGTGCAGGAGGATCTGACCTGAGGCCAAGAAACGGAGACACCAGTGGTCTACCCACCTGCTAAGACAGGGCCCAAAGGCATACTCCCTATTTGCCCTGTGGTCCTAAAGAGGCAGCTATCATCTTGAGCTACCAGAGAGCCAGAGAGAAGGAAATAAATATTCTGTGTTACCACTTTGATAATTGATACCATACAAGTCTGTCTATTAAAAAAAGATTGTTTTAAACCACATAATGATTTTTTTTTTCATGTTGCTTCAATATTTTTAATAAACAATGGATCAAATGCCTGTGAAAGAGCTTCCTTGCAGAGTCAAGTGTTATCTGACTGTGGTCATTACAAACTGGCTGGCTGTGATGTTTTTTTGTGGCTTATTTTTTTAAAGATTATGTTTTTGGTTTTTTTTGGCTTTATTTGAAAGTACAGCTGAAGATTGACAGGAAAGGAGCAAGACAGAAGAAGAGCATGCAGCACAGGGCCACGAGTCGGAGTTGATCCTCAGCCTTTGTATATGGGGCACACGCTCCACCAGATGAGCTACCGGTCGCCCTGTTTTGTGCCTTTTTTATGTTACAATGTATACATTTCAGTAGAAATTGATAATTGAAACTGAAGTTTAATTAACAAGCGTTTTTCATATTTTTTTCATAAACACTTGTGTTGAAATAGACAGCAACGTAAGTCAACTGAAAAAACTGTCCGACTGACTGTCTTAGTTGGTCATGTAACCCTCGATGTGCAGATCGTAGCAGGTCCCTGGAAACTCCCATTCACCACGACAGATTTATAATCAGAATCAGAATCAGAATCAGAATTTGTTTTATTGCCAAGTATACAAGTATACAAGTATACAAGTATACAAGGAATTTGCTTTGGTGCAACGGTACAAGAACACAAATAAAACAGAAAACGCTCCAATGAGTCTATTGGAAAGTCAATGACAACCTATTTTGTCATTTTGTTAAAAGGACTTGTTGCTTAAAGAATTACCTGAGAAAATACTCCTACCTGGGCTCATACATTTCTTTGAAAACCTAATTTTTTTCAAGATACATGGTTTTCACAGAAGAGTCCCAGTATTCAGATTTTGACATATGACTTCTTTGTGATTTAGGGTTGCCTCCCCCAGAGGAATGAGTCAACAGTAACATCAGCAGTCAAGACGGAACAGGTTTCCATAGCCTAACTTTCTCCTGCTTTTCTATCTGTGGAAGAGACACCCAATATCGATCTGACTCTGACACATCACCGATGACTCACTGAAGGAGGGGAGAGAGGGAATTTGTGCGTCAGTGTGTGTGCGTGTGTGTGTGTGAGAGGGACGGAGAAATATGCGGGTCTTCACAGTGATCCCTGCAAGTCTATGATGTCCTTCTAAGAAGAGTCTCGGGGCAATTTCTATAGCTCTTCTCTTTCTTTCATGCTACAGTTTGAAACATGTTCACTCGATGCTGGATGGCCATAAATAAGTAGACTTGGGACTGAGACGTGTGAATGTACACTTTCTATAGAGCATAAACTTTGACTCAACAGCTTTTCTTTCTGTAGGTCAAGGTCTCTCTGTCTCTGTGTAGATGTAGAAGCTCTCCCTCTCTCTGTTTTTTTTCTCTTGTTGTGCCTTTGTGTCACTGATCGCCTTCTCTTCTTCACCTTTTGCTCTCGCTGTGTCTGTCCGTGGCACCACTCTTTCCTGACTTGAAGGAGATGACTGGCTGCGGTGTACAGATTAGGTCCATGCCATTGAGAGGCCAGCGGCATGGTGGAAAGCCGGACTTCAACACATTAGATGAGTCATGGCTCCTGGGGGAGCGACGGAGCAAGGGGAGGAGGAGGAAGGCAGAAAGAAAAGAGGTAAAAAGGTTGACTCCAAAACAACATATTCTACTCTCACAAAGTGATTTCTGGTATGAAAGACAGTCATGACTGACTTATTCTGATGATCTACTTGACCTTTTATTAATATGCAAAGATGTTGAGAGTAAAAAGCACAAATATCTGTCTCTGGTAATACTGAGTTATGAACATTTCTTAAAAAATGGTTATATCAGTATCTGGGAATGAAAAGCTTTCAGCAAGACAAGAGAAACAGAGAGGAAGGTGGAATTAGAACGAGAATGAATGGAGCAAATAAATTGAAAATGAGAAAAAAAAAAGAAATGTGATGAGAAAAGAAAGCAGAAAAAAGGACAGGAGATATTATTTGGACAAAAGGGGGAGAAAGAAACAAAGAAGGAGAGAAAATAACTGCGGGAGACACTTTATTCTCTCTCGGTTTTTACAATGCAAGGTAGTGTTCCAGAGCAAATCACAGGCGGCTTGTGCATACTAATATATTATTACTCCAGTCATTACTGCTGCCATCAGCACAATGGTAAATATTCCCCTAATTGCATATTAGAGATAACACTACAGCTTTATGTTGTTGATGTGTGCCTTTGTGCGAGTATGTTTGTGTATTTATCCATATTTGTGTGACTGTGTGTGTGTGTGTGGGGGGGTGGATGAAGTTAATTGGCTGCCACAGATAACAAAGCAGTGTCACGTCCCATTGCTCTACTCTCTGCTGGGATTAACATGTTTTCAATGAAATTTAAAGAAAATAAAAATAAATTACCATGATGATTGTAAATGCAACATCATTTGGCTGCATTGTGCTGAAGGTGTGAGTTGATTCATCGATTAATCAAAACAAGAAAATATTGCAATTAGCTGGTTCTAGTTTCTGAAATGGAAGGATTTGCTTCCTTTTTCTCTTTTATATGATTGTAAATAACTTTGGGTGATGGACAATTGGTTGGACAAAACAAGGAATTTGAAGCAATTACTGAAGCCCATGTCATCATGCACTTGGGTAATTGTGATTCACTGACGGGATTTTTCAGGCCACAGCGATACGGTGCCCCAGTATGTAGTTATAAGGCCCGGAAATGAGTTAGTATTCCCTCGCCTCGAAGTCACTGGGTTTTTTGAATGTGTTTTTGGTTAGACGTCTAAAATAAGGTCTGTGGTTAACACAAGTTGAAGAGATTTTGACATTTTGACGTCGATAAAT
Source organism: Heterobranchus longifilis (assembly GCA_028570985.1). NCBI lineage: Eukaryota > Metazoa > Chordata > Actinopteri > Siluriformes > Clariidae > Heterobranchus > Heterobranchus longifilis. Next base: position 2,191 of record JAOVVB010238585.1, on the reverse strand, counting down.
ACCCCGCTGGTGAATTTCAAAGCTTTATTGCAGATTTAAAAAGTGGCTAAATGAGGTTGTCAGGGACAGCGACATGCGACCGTTGGGTCGTTAGCTTTTCACTTCTGGCGATTGTATTTACCCTTCAAAAACCACAGAAGTGGTGTTCATATGTGAAGATTATCTTGCGAGACAAAACATGTAAGTATCATAAACTTGTGTTTGCCACAGAGTTTATTTTCTGCAATAATCCAAAATCCAATGGATAAATCCCATCGGCTTTTTGTTGAGGGAACCAGGGTGATGCTAACTTTCTGGGTGGCCTACAAAAAATATGTCATCCCAGGGGCTCCCTCTGCTAGCAGCACTGTGAGGTTGTAATTAGGCACAGTGGTGCTTTGAGCTGAATGCTAACATCAGTATGCTAACATGCTCACAATGACAATGTTAACTAGAAGGGCACTCGGAGAGCGCAGACCTCCGCCAAGGCATGCCCTATCTTGCAATGTTAACGTTCCGACTTGCGGGGGCGTTCACGTTAATTTTTACGATTATTCTGACACCACATGAATGCAGCACAAATGCAATACCAACAAAAGTGAAACATAATTTGTGTATCCACCAATGCTCCGCTCCAAAATGTAATGGTTTCTTCCGTGGTCCATGCTACACCCTTACACCAAGTTTCATGAAAATCGGGCTCGACGTTTCTCCATAATCCTGCTGAAAAACAGACAAGCCGAGCTTATGTTTAGCAAGTAGAATGTTTTCTATCTGCACCAGATTAGCTTTGAGTGTTAGTGTGTTAACACAAAACAAAGCTGAGGTGATGGGAATGTCATTCATTTTGCACAAATTTGGAAATAAACCAGTTTTGAAATGATGGATGGTACGAGATGAAAAGTGAAGTGATTACAATCATTCGGACGGGGACATCGTGTCTGAACCAAACTGCATGGCAATCCATCCAACAGTTGTAGAGACATATTTGTTCTGCTTGTTATCAGTTCTTCAATGAGTTCCTGTTAGAGGCATTATGGTCTTAATGTGATGGAAAAGTCAATAAAATAAACTAGAAATACAAAAGGCTATTATCTATCAACAAACAGTATAATTTTTGGAAGTATCTTACATAATGTTACTTAGCTGAGGATGCAGCCAAATCTTACAACTGCATTCAGCCTCTGTTTACACTTTACAAACCGATGAGCGCTCCTTCATCATGGGCTGGGGTGACGGCGACGCACAAAATACCATAAAATGCGGGAACAAAGCTCTGAATCTGAATAAACGAGAGAATCATTTGTCTGTTCCCCCTCACCAAACACTTTGCTCAACCATCCAGCCTCGTTTTCATTCATGAATATTACATAGGCCGTGATTGGCTGCCAGATCATTACAGTGTAGCGCGAGAGCAGGTCCTGGTGGCGGGGAGAGGGTTATCACGACTCACGGCCACTAAGCAGCTCACAGCTGAGCAGGTATGCCAAGACTACAATGTGTTTCTGTGTCTGTGCGTACAGCTGTGTGCACCCTGCTGTGTTTGAACGTGTGTCTAAGTACAGTAGAGTAGAGATAAGAAAGTCCCCAGCTTCCTAAATAAAGAGAATGTGCAGCAAAATCCCCCTCCAGAAACACAATCTCTGAGGTAGCTTTGGCTCTCCAGAGGGGAGGCAGGCAGGCTGTGTGAGGTATCTCAGCGGGAGAGAACTCGTGACAGACTGCATGCGACGGCATCCTGGCCCCCTTTCCTGGAACTCACTGCTCACGCAGGTGTTGGGCTCAGGTGGGCGAGAGAAAAGGAAACTTGGCAGGCAGGTAGAGCACAAGAAGTGAGGGCAGGATTGTGGGCGGCGGAGAGAACAGGACGGGAAGAAAAGGAGGAAAATGGAAGAACTGGGTGCTGTTGGATTGTGTACATTTAGTCAGCGAATAGAAAACACACAAGGCACTATTTTGCTGCTTACATAAGTCACCTTACACTGAAGGGTTAAAAACATGCCTCACTTTCTTCAGCTTCCTCTCTAGCTCTCGCTTCTTTTTCCGCACTCTAAAACAGGCCTATACGCATCTCTGGGGAACACATGTGAATGAGCAGAGCTGAGAGGTACTCAGCGTCTGTCCTGCTTTTACATCCTGCACACACACACACACACACACACACACACACACACACACAAACACAACACTCATTCACTATTTAAGGAATACT
>JAOVVB010238557.1:0-22558 GCA_028570985.1 Heterobranchus longifilis | reverse complement strand
GACACATTATATATGTAAAAAAAAAAAAAAAAACAACGTAAATAAAGCTGTGCAACTGAATTATAAAACTATGAAACTAGTTCCATGAATAGATGGATGGCTTGTGTAGTTGTGAACATAGGAAAATACATATAAAAATAATGTAGATAATATAAATAGTGGCTAACAAGCTCTCAACCTACCGACCACCGAGGGCAGAGCTGGTAAGATACCAATGAGGTGGTGCTTCAGTCCAATTACACATGTCCATAAATAACAAGTCAACCAATATCTAAAAGAAACATTGAGCACTATCACACGAGACTGAGTGTTGTGCTGGATATCATCACGGCTGTAATTCGGCCAAAGATAATCACAGGGTGATGGGATTCAATGCTTTTATACAACACTTCTACAAACGGCACTTGTTAGTTAACAGTAGTAAGCAACAACATAATGTTTTTGTTTATTTAAGAAGAAGAATTCTTTATTTGCCAAGTACAATTTTTTTACATATATACAAGGAATGTTTCCTCTGCATTTAACCCATCCTAACTATTAAATAATTAATTTGGCTCCAGCAACACAAATATAGTTCCGCAACTGGACTGGGACAAGGCTCTTGCCAAGCAACACAAACAATTGTTCCTGCACACTAGCGTTAGCTTGCTATAGGCTAATTTGTGTAGGTCTGCACGTTACCACAGGCCAGCTACTTTGTTTCATGTACATTTATATGTTGTGTGTGAGTGTTGACAGTCGCTTTGGTGGCATGTGCGATTCCAACAAATTTGGAGATGCTACCCCAGTCATTAAAAATGGAAGTCTGCACCAAAGTATCCAGGCTTCTTTTCTTCCCTTTGTCCTCAACTCAAATGTTAGGAAATATGTGGACATATGTTCATATTTGCAGTGCAAAGTTTCTTACAAGCTAAGATAGATAACGAGTGTTAATGTAATTAACGTAAACTTGTAAAGTGGAGTAATAATGTGCCCTTATTGTAAAGTGTTACCAATACATGTATAGTTAAAATTCCCAGTGATGTTAAACTGTATATCATCATTTATGGGAAGCCTGTATTTTCACAGTTGTATAATGCCGTTATTTTTTATCCTGAGTTCCAGAATGTTTTGTGTTCATACTGCCAAACTAAATGTATCTCTTCCACAAACAACATATGTTGTACTCATATCCATATGTTTTCTGATTTCTCCAGCAATCCTGCTAATTTATCTCATGTGCATCAGCCAAATGGTAACAGTCAAGATTAGCCTGTGACAGAAAAAAAAAAAAATCCATCTAACTTGTCAATTGAGCAGAATTAGAGTACATCTGAGAGCCATGCCATTGAAACACTTAAGACTTGCCCTGAAAATTGATGCAATTAAGTTCCTTCTGGTAGATTGTAAAGCACATACAGTATCTCAGCAATTACTGAACAACACCTGACCCCCTCGTATCCCTCCATTACTTTTACATAGAAAATTACCTTCTGCAGACGGCACAGATAAACCAGCTGGAGGATGTGCTATTTATGTCTTTCACACATAATATCACTGCGACTGTTATACGTTTAAATGTAGTTCATTTTCCCATTTCAAACTGACATACATTATGCAGGATGGAAATATTATGCACATCGAGGATGAAATATACTTAGGCAAAGTATACAAATCCACAGGAGAGCCTGCAAAGAGGATCTAGCAACGCCAATGAAGTGTACTTCAAGATCTGACTCCATGGTTAGGACTGGGATTTTAAGAATGCCCTCATGGTAGCGAGGAATTTAACAGGATAATTTGCTGTAATGGGCATCAAGGGTGCTCCAAGGAAAGAAGGGGAAGTCTTAACCACATCATAGGGTCTTAGCATTACTCTGACTTCAAAGTGATATAGTATGGTCCAATCTCTTAAGAATCACAAAACTATAATCAGTCAAAGAGAAATAAAAGTGAGTTTTACACCAAAGGCTTTTGATAAAATTAGAACATTTTGTCCTTGCATATGATATGCTGTGCCAGAGTCGCAAAGGGTGCAGTGTTAGTTCATTCTCATTAATAATGGCCTGACTTTATGACAGCATGGATTCTTCGTTTTGTTTTGGCAACATTTTTAAAAATCCAGAAATACATGTTGGACAATTAATTGTTTTTTTGTTTTATTTTTGTTTTATCAATACACCTACAGTGCAAATGTTTTACATTAGTAATATATTTGCAATGGGAAATCTGAAATCTGATATAAAAACAGATGAGATGAGGCACTGTATCCCCAAAATCCCTTTAGACCAACTCACCTCACAAAAACTGCCTCCATTTAAAGTCCAACCAAAATCGCATCCCTTTTTGAAAACGCAAATACTGTCAACAAGCATTTTAAATTCATTGCTAATTGTTTTTTTGTTTTTTTTCATAATGAAAAGGAAGAAAAAGGTGACATTTGCAGGTATGTTTACATACTGTTTAATGTGCTGCAGCAGAGCATCTAATTATCTATCTATCTATCTATCTATCTATCTATCTATCTATCTATCTATCTATCTATCTATCTATCTATCACCTTTCTCTTGGTGAATGTTTGTTTGGCTGCTCGTTCAACAAGCTCTGGTGCAGGACAAGACACATTATTATGAATCCCACTGCTTTTCTTGGCAAGACACACCCTGCATAGCATTAAATCATGAGGGCAAGATGAGGGAGGGTGTCATCCCCCTTGTTAGCAAAATGGCCAAATGCCTCCCCCTTGTTAACCTGCCATCCCCTCATAGCAGAGAGGGCGGCAGGGGGGTTGTCTAGTCTGTCTGACTCTGTCTGTCTTCATCTGACTGATGTTTGTGCAAGTTAGAATCTATGGCACCGACCATGGCTCTAAAATATCCATAGCCTAACTGTGCCATTGATAAATCAATGGCACTGTCCATGGTGCTGAAGTAGCAGACAGATTTGTACTTGTGACTTTTTTCTCTGAGCCCCTCCCTTCTGTCAGTTTTATCTTAGATCTATAATATTCTTTACAGAACCAAAACAGTTGTTCATGGGGGCAGATTACTAGTCACAGGTGAACTAAATAAACTGGGTCCATCCCCCTGTTCAAAGAAATAGCCTACTGGGAACCCTATTTGTTCAGGTCCTGACAAATGAGCTATCCTGACCCTAACCGCTCAAGGTCAATGCCTAACCTCAACCATCTGCCTAACCACTCAGCTACTCCACAGAAAAACAGTGGGATTCATAATAACGTGACAAAGATGTGTGTTTGTCAGTTAGATAAGAAGGAGACTTTAGCAGGAAAGCTGATGTGATAGTCTGTTGCTCTTGTGTTGTGTAGCAGGCAGCTGTCTTGCTCACTGTGACCGTCTGCCTATGATAGACGTTACTGCTTTATGCAAGATTTGATTGGTTATATTGAAATAATGGCTCCATCTGTGTAGACAGATACTGGAATGGTATTTTTCTTCTTTTTTTTTTTTTTTTTCAAATTGATGCTATGGGGCACAATCATGAAACCAAAACAATATCAAACCTATTGTTTTTCCCTTTTGGTTTCTGATTTTTTTTTTCTCAGCGAACACAGGACGAGTGAATTACAGAGCAGGTATGTATGCTTTAGCATACAAAAAAACAAAAACAATTTAACTTCAGTTGGACTTTCTCTCTCTGGGGTCTAGGGGGTGGGAGTGGCGGGACAGGGGATCTTTAGGGGATAGCATGTCAACAGTAGATGCCACATAGAAGTGTTGTACATCATCTGAAAGCTGAGAACCTGAAGATTAATTTGTGATGCAGCTCAGCAGTTCCCTACCCTACTGTATGCTTCAAAATCCAGCTACAGCCTCTGAAAGACATGTCACCTGTGACATTGGCGCCATGTCGCCCACGATATGGCTGACCTCAGAGGGTTAACTATACCTGTAGGGGAATAGTATAGAAAGGGTATCTTTTACTTATTTTTTTCTAAACATAGTATAGTAAAAGGCAATAATTACATTTACACTGTATGAAGAGAGGAGGTCTTTGGTGATCAGGTCTTGCTTCTCTGACCCTGAGTTAATTTCAAATGATGGTAAAATCAAATTAATTGGATTCTGGCTTCAGGGTCAGCAGCCATGCAGTAGATGCTTTCCGATGAAAATTACACCTTCGAGGATAATAGCTGAATATATTTCAGGAGGTTATTAGAACCAGGCATAAAGCCCTTGTATGTAGGTTTACTTCAGTTAATTACCATCTATTATATTTATATTCTAAAACAAACAGGATGTTGACGTCTTAACCATCCTGCTGTGTTTATTTCATGTTACGGATTATTTTGACTATACACAGATGAAACATAATGTACTATTTATCACAGACTATTTTGTGTCAAAGTTTGACAAGGACATAACCCTAACAAAGACATCAAAATGTTAACAATCTGTCAATCATCATCATCAGTGGTGGTTGTGCTCTCATGCACATGTTGGACAACATGTGGTGGTTGCTGCATGTGCACTGCATTTATGGCACATCATGCTTGTTTTGACATCTCTTGGTGCACACAGATTGCACTTCCTCTTGTCTCCTCTTTCTGTGGTGGCCATAGATCTTGCCATAGATAGAGGTTTGTGTTCAAAGAAGGTGTTTGAGCCTTTGAATGTGGGGTGCCACCATGACTTTCCCCAACTCTTCCAGGAATCATCTCCTCTTGAAGAATGTCCCCTGCTTGCAGCCTGGATTCACCTCCATCCACACTACAAACACGTTGTAGGCCGACACATCTAAGATGCTGAAGAACACCGCCATGGGCCAATGTGACGTCATCCTCTGACGAGAGTACGTGCTAGTAACCTGAGACAAAATTGCAACGATCAGTAAATGATCATAAAAATGTTACTTCATGTATTGCATAGTACTATGAATAATTGCCTACAATTAATTTATTGCAGCTACTGTAAAACAGACTTGAAAGATAAAAAGTAACATACCTTATCAAGGTTGCCAACTCCTCCTTTGTTCCTGTTGTAGTCAACGACAGTGTCAGGCTTCTTGTCCTCCCTCATACTCACAGCGGCATCATTGTGCAGAGTTGTCATCATTCTTTCTTTTCTTCGGGCAGTAGGACACAAGAGCGTGTGTATCAGTGAAGGCAAATTTAGAGGAAAAACGATCCCTGTCCTTGGTAGAGTGTAAGGCAGGAGGCAACTCTGGCTTTTTCTTTCTGATCGTCCCCACATGGTCATTTTTCTTTGGAGCACCTCCTGACCAAGAGCATTATGAGGTGGAGAAAGTGTCACATGTTATGTTGTGCCCCTGGAGACCTACATGCATTTCCAAGACCCACCGCTTCCCCTGGGTCCTTTCTGGAACACCGTCGGCAGGTTTCCCGGTGTAATCCTGCATGTTCCATTCATAACTTGTCCTGGCATCACATGCTGCCCATATCTTCTGTATTTAGAGAATTTGCTTGGCATTTACTGTTTAAATGGGCAGCGTCCCCTAAAAGCGACCAGACGCTCATCCACTGTAATGTTTGGACTTGGGTTATAGTTGAGTGGCAGGCGCTCCACCCACTTGTTCCAAACCTCTGATTGCTGCCAGGTCGTCTTGTTGACGACGGCATGGTCATGAATCACAGTTGTCAAAATGAATCACCCGTGACAACACGTGAAGTGTCTGGAGTGACAGAGTGGCTCGAACAATTGTCCGGCCAGACACTGCATCCCATAAACTGGTGGTAAATCTGTTTCTGGATCTGTACACACCAGACAAAATCAAGAGACCCATGTATGTTTGGACATCTGTCCGGTCTACCTCCTTCCAGTTGTCTTTGTAGACACGTCTCCCCTTCAGGTTGGTCATGTTTGTTACTATAGTTTTGATTGACTCTATCAGGGAAAGCTGGAAGCAGGATTTTATGTCATCAACCCGGGATATGGCATATCTCGTTGGCCCTGGTGTCGTCCTGATAACATTTCCAACTGCCGACAACCTCAGCAGGGCTTCTCCCTTGGGTTGTTCCTCTTCTTCATCACTGGATTCTTCCTCAGTGGTTGTCTCTTGGTCTGGATCATATTCTATGCCATCTTCAAATTCTTACACTTCCTCATCTAATGCATCTTCACTTTCATGTTCTTGGCTTCTCTCCTCCTCATCAGTGTCATGGTTAAAGATAAAAACAACAGCCTCACTTACAGTACAGTGCTTGGTCATGGTGCTGCCACAGGATGCATTTTGAGCAAAGCCACAAAAATCTTTACACACCAAAGCTGCGAGAAAAGTTGTATATATTATACAAGAATGCCAAGAGGTGTGCTTCCCGTGGGGGAAATGTTATACAGTCATTATAGTCTCACTCATTAATTTCTAATGATCAGTCATTTATGACTGGGAACACCACAGGTGTACAAAAGTTAAATAAAACACCCAAAATGTAATGAAATTAATCAGAATTAATTTTCTGTGTTCAGATGCCATGTGTGGACAAAGTCATGGAACCATATGATATGACAGTCAGATAAAATAAACTAAATTTCTCAGAGAGAAACCTTCTCTTAGTGAAACCAACCCCGAATGAATTACTCAATATTGGAAAATGGCCCTTTGCCCTTAATTTGTCCCCTTTTTTTAGAAAAGAAAATTGATTAGATGGCTCCACGTATAATTGCTTTCACTCCCAGTCAACCTGGAATCTAGATGTAAACTTTAATCCATTTCCCAGTGTTCAATTAAGTCAAAGATTTCAATCTTCCCTTCTTTCTTCTTGAGGTGAAGGACTATTTATTTTCAGAATAAGACGGGGTGGAATATTAGAGAAGAGTAGGGACGTTTAAATTCCTATCATCTTGACAGATCTGCTTGAAAAGTTGAAATCTCAAGTGCATTGGCTGTTTGTTATATAAAACATCAACACAACACTGACTCAAGGACAGTTTTTTTTTCAACTCTGTTTATCTTTTAAAGTAACTTATATACAGAGTTGAAGTGCAGAGTTAAAAGGGCATAATGGTCCATGCTGATGCCGGTGCACAGTTGTTGTCTGTTTCACACTGAGTGAAAATAAGTTATTTCAAGGTTGGGTTATGTGCAATGGGGCATTGGGAGATAATTTTCTTTTCGTGCTAAATTTGGTTGTGTGTTTATTCAGTGAGCTGCTAAGATTATTGTGGGTTTGTTATCTTCTATACACGGTACAAAGTTCTCAACTAATAAAGTCATGTGCGTGACATGAAGGTGTTTAATCTTATAGTATGAAAATGTTCTGAGAATGAAACATTTATTTGCCAAGGCTTCCTTTCAAGAGAAAAATATGATGTTTATTCAGATTTAATTACACTCCCTTTGCCACAACATACTCTGATAAAATATCAGGGGATCACCAAAGTGATTAAACCAGTGGTAGCCAGACCTATCTCCACAGCACTGTGTCCACGCTGGGTGTAGGTCTGGATTTAATGTATTTTACTGTGGTATAGTGGAAAACAACTCCCTGGCCTGTTTATATTTCTGTAAACCAATCATAATCATCTTGGGCGACACTACAGCCCTTTCTGCAGCGAAGGGACTCTGAGAATCACACGGAAAGAAGGAGGGATTTATAGGGGAAGTATATAAGGCTTTATGCCGACACTGCTTACGTACCCAGCCAGAATAAACCAGTGGAGGCAAGTCCTTCAACCCATAAAACCACAAAGACTGATTGTTCCTACCCTCAAAGAAAACATTAGAAACATTTCCTAAATTAGCGCCACTGGTAGAGTGGCAGATCATCAGATCCCCATACTTAAATGTAACAGTTGCAATTTTAAACACGTCGCCGAGTTAACATTGTGAAACAGTCACAGTTTGGTTCAGTTTAGGCAACAAAACTACTTGGTTAGATTTAGGAAAAGATTGTGGTTTGGAAATCAGTACATTTGTTACACTACTGCACTTCTGTATTACGCACGTGATGTAGAACGTGACGCAGTTTGTCAGGTAAAGTAAACTAACTAAATGTAACTCAACAGGACACAAACAAAGCTGTTTGTTTGAGCTATCCAGCACCCCCTCCCATTCACCCTCGTCTTAATACTTTGTTACATGACTTCCTGCTTTGCTCCTGTCATAATTACTACGCCCGCTAGATGTCGCCGCCTAATAAGAAACATGCATATGGGTCATAATAATCTGCATGTACAAACGCCCTATGGTGTTATTTTTTGGGGGGACATATCAAATATCATGGCAAACCATTTAATAGATACTGAGATATTTTATCCATAGTGGCGCTAGAGGAAAAGTCAGGGGATGACCAAAATCAATAGGATTCATCCCCTGGGCACCCTGAATGTTTCACAGCAATCTAATAAATAGTTTCTGAGATTCCTGGACCAAAGTGGTAGGTGGACAGCCTGCCTTCTAACCAACATTGCCATTGATAGAGCCATGCTGGCGAAAAAATGCAGGCTAATATTCATTTGTGTGAAAAATAAAGTCAAAACCATCAGCCTTCCAGTGATATCAAACCATGCGGTCGAGGCAAATAATAATCCTAAAATAAGAGTCCTGAAATTGGGCTCCATGATATTTTTGGCATTGCTCCACTGTACTTCACCAAGAGTAACTCTCCATGCATAGATAGCTGGATTAAATTAGCATATAGCAAAGAAAAGGGGGACTGAGGAAGAGGGAAATGAGCTGTATTTCATTAATGGCTGATCCCACAGTTCAGAGTGGAGTGTGTTGACCCTAATTTATGTTGATGGAGGGGGCAGACGTTTTTCATATATTTTTTTTTAGTTTGAACTAAGAGTTTGAGTTGTATATCAGAAAGATGAGCATCTCCTTTTATCTGAAACTGGTTGCCAGCTGAGAATTCTCTATTCTGAGAATATCTTGGTTTTGTGAATTGTGAATGGAAAAATCTGTTATCCCTATGTTAATGTTTGGCAGTTTACTTCCAACACACAATAAACATAAACTGAAAGACTCACTAGATGAAAGTACAATGCAGAGCAGGTGGGCAGGCTGCCGTTGGAGACAAATTAAACTGCGTCATACCCTGAAGAGGCGATGATGCATGGAAAAGAGGAAGCGCGAACATTGATTTACCTGGTGAGAAGGGTCACTTGTCCTTTCCCGTGCTCGACTAATGTCCACTGAGAGGGTGAAAATTAAGCATGCCCTCTCACCTAAATGATACAGCGTATTGATTGGCCTGAAGGAAGGTTGTTCTTTAATGCGTCTGTCCTGAGCTAACCTTGCGGTTAGTGTAACAATGTCTTGCCACAGGCAGGCACTCCACACAGAGGTAATTTTTATTTCAAGTTTACACAGGGGGCTACACCACACACACGACACCAACCAATTTCCCTTCCCATAGCAAAATCATAACTCTCCATGTGGTTAGTGCTTAAGTTTAAACATGTACTGTAAACACACTGACAAGGAATTAAAACATAGTTGTGGCTATTCCTGCCTCTACTTCTTTGACATGTGAATGATTGCGTTCAACATTTACTTACATACTTTACCATAGAGCTTTATGCAGCTTCAGATTGACAGGTGCTTTACTATCCAAATACAGGAAACAACTGCAATAGTCCTCTTATATTTCTTACACCTTTCACCTGCTTTGAACTAATTGGCCAGAGTTCCTGCTCAATAAATATTTAAGGTAAAAATCTGCCAGTGTAAGGTAAAAAGGGTAATATCAACTCTGTAGGTAATGCTGGAGGAGATGGAATTGGACATTTTTTGCGTTATATTTTAATTTAATTTAATTTATTTGTATATTTAAAACAGGGACAGTGTGCACAATGCTAATTTGCATCTGTTGTCCCTGACATTGTGCACATACAGTGTCATGACAGTGATAGTAATAATAAGTGTAATACTAACAAAAATATAATTCTACATAATATTCATCAATACACCTGTATACATTCAGAGCGACTAAAAGCGACTAAAATAATTTCATATAATATTCTTATAACATGCACCTGTATACATTCAAACAGACATTATCTGACCTTAATGACAACATGATTGTCCGTTTTTCAATCATTCTTTAACATTAGTTTTAAACAGACTAAAAGTAATACACTGTAATATTTAAGAGCATATAGCCATGCTAGACTCTCTGAGGCTATATTTAGGCACAGCAGTGCTTTAGGCAAAATGCAAATGTCAGCATATTTACACACTCACAATATAAATGTTACACTCCTGATGTTTAGCAGATCATGTCAGCATCTTAGTTTACCCTTTGCTAATTTGAGAAGGAGAGAAAGAAGGTATACTTTATTAATCCTGCAAGGGGATTTTTTTTTTTTCTCTTTGTTGTTTTATATATTCACACATACATGCATGTACACATGCACAAACAGGACGTATGGAGAGATGAGCGAGGGGGCTGCCTCAACAAATGTATCAGAATTAATACAACATTTAAAGACAAGCCATCAGTAGTTGTGTTGAGACATTTCAATCTGATAAATAAAAAATGACAACCTCATTATGGCACTGGAGGAAACGTCAGGGGATCAGCAAAATTGATATTATAATCATCCATCGATGCCTTTAATTTAATCAATGTAATGTATATTTGAAAGGGACAATGCATATTAATGAACAGCAACATATAAGAAATACTGATGTAAATATGCCAGAGTTAGCAAGACTGCTAATTTACATCTGAAGTCCCTTGGCAGGTCACATACAATACACCAAATACATAAATTACATCAATTATATATGGCAACAGACACACATACACACTTCAACAATTTATCAAATTGTGCCAATCCAAGATGAGACCTGGTGGTGGCACAGCATAGAAAGTCACCTATAGTAAGTAATTTGGATTCATTGTCTGGCGACCTTTAATATCTTGCATGTGCAATTCAAGTGAAAATTCCAAGTAACACATTTTTGCAGACACTGCAATTTAAATCCAACACAGCATTACATTAAGCACATTTTATTCCTCGAAATAGCCCATTTCCCTGTAACTTTAAACCCATCAAAACAGCATCATGGTTAAATTAGTTTTATTATTTTATTTTTATTGATTTTTTGAAGTGGTATTGTATGAGGTACTTATCCATAGTCCATGTATTACCTATAGGCAGTCAGCACTTCCCTAGTTTGGAGAAGCTAGTCTGGTTTACCGGATCAACCGAGTGGGCATAACGCCTCACTTCCTATAACAGTGCAGGCAATTGCTGTCCTTCGTGTTCCCATCTCAAAGTCCCTTCACTGCAGCTGGGGCTTAGCGCCACCAGAGACAATTGTGATTGGTTTAAAGAAATGCAAACAAGCCTCTACCAGATTGAAAACACACTGGGGCCAGACCTTACTCCAGTGCTAGCACAGCACCATGGAGATAAGTCTGGCTATGGTCTGGTGGGCTTACTAAACCTGATTGCATGGTGTCATCAAGAGAAGTCAGTGACACAAGGGTTGATTTGGATTGTTGACAAACTAATGCAACAAGCTAGTGGAAGAAGTGTTCACTTGACACTGTGGTAAAAGATTATGCCAGTTGTTTGATTAAAAGCAATACCCTTATCAAATTAATGGGTTTGATTATGTGCAATTAAACCCTTATCAAACTAATGGTACTAACACTGTTGTCCTGTTTGTACTTTGTTGCTTCTTAATTTGTAGCCACCAAATGAACCTATGCACAATCACCATTAGTGATAGAAACTGCAGTCAGTGTGTGTGTGTGTGTGTGTGTGTGTGTGTGTGTGTGTGTGTGTGCAGTAAATGTGTAAGTGGGAGTAAAGTAACAAAGAAAACCACACACTCTGCTCCTGATAATATCATAGGCTACTCATTTTCGGATCAATTTCACCCTATGTCATGTCCCCTTCTTTTTTTGAATCACTTTAATTCTGTGCAGTCGAGATAGCTGGAACTCATTAAACCGCTGGATAAAACATAAGCAACGGAGGTCACGGTTTGTCTAATGAAACGATTATCAGAGGCAGACCACCCTCGTATGACTTATCACAGTCAGGATACCTTTCTGCAAAAGGCAAAACAAACAGTCAAAGCCAGATCCAGCAGTGCAATCAGGCATCGCACTTTAATGTCCCGATGTCATTCGTTCCTGAGCGCAGAGGCATGTGGCACAGAGCTGCCTTTGATAAGCTCCCAAGCAAAATGATATCTAATTAGATATGCTACTGGCATGGCCTCTCGGTACTCATAACTGTATAGCCAGTGAAAAACATGTGTGGTCTTACACAATATGGACACAGTCCCTGAGGAGTGCAGTAGATGAGACTCTCATTTGAAATACAAAACGGATGCTAATGACCCAATGTATTACAACAAATGTGTTAGCAAAGTGTTGTTTGTGCCTGGGGATTATCTATTGTTTTAATTAAGAGAGAGGACACTAATACAGTTCCCTGTGGACAACAACTAGCCAAGACATGGTGTAATGGTGCATGGTGCTCCAGAGCTTTTACGTCTTGCATAATGCAGTAGACAAGGGGTTAAACATCCAATCAGTTCCTATATATATATATAAGATTTAAAAAATAACACACAATTTAGCTAAAATGTCATATCTCAGGGAATGCTTTTGACAGAAGTGTATATTCGATGTCCGTGCCCTGTCTAAAAGTGTTGGGAACCACTTAATTAACAACACCAAATGCAGATGGAGCCCAAGAGCATGGTCAGCTGGAGATTTCTGGCTTAAATAGAAGGTTTTTTTTTTCTGTAAAAGGCAGTTTGTTCTCACCACTGTCGGGTTGTAACGCTTGCTTTTGGGTGATGTTGGGACTCATTGGAAATCATTGACTCTGAAAATCATTGAGCGTGTTCTAGACCTGCACTATATGAAAAGTGTCCTGAGATAACTTTTGTTATGATATGGCACTATAAATAAAATGTAATTGAATCATATGGGGGTTTTTTTATATCAAATTGCAATCTGCAAAGTAACCACTTACTGAAATGGTCAAATAGTCAAATAGTATATTGTGTCCCTCTGAAATATAGTGGTATATAAATATAAAGTAGCATCAATTGGACATACTCAAGTAGATTATAAGTACCTCAAAATTGCACTTAAGTAGAGTACTTAGTTACTTTCCACCACTGCCTATCTGTATTATACTTGATGTTTGTATGACTTATTTGTTTATTATAACAGCCAGACTCAACAATGCTCATTCCTCCTCAGTTGGAAATCATTGAAACCTTCCTGTGCAGCTCAGGAACTGTGAAGCAAAGAAAACACTTGTCAAGCACAATTATTGGACTGGTGCCTCATGCTTATTATAGGCATCCTTATATAGTATGTGTTGTTAGGCACCACCTGTTTGTAACAATGCCATCTGACTGTTTTGTTTGTTAATAATAATAATAAAAAGGTTGAATATACCATAATCATATGGGACCCCAACAATGCACAGGATATAAAGAAATGCAATCAGGTTTTCAAAAATAAATTTTCAGCACATTCACAATATAGCAAGGCAGAAAAAATTAACCTGATTTGAAAAACCACAAACTTTGAAAGAATACTTAAATGCTTGAACCATGGCCATGGCGTCCATACACATAGAAAAAGCAAGGTTAACCATCTTTTTTGTACTTATCGTCAGCACAATGGCACAAAATGTGAAGAAGGTCAGATGGCTTGGATAAAAGTACCCATTGCATAATATTATTGAATATGTTTATAAAGCAGGAATACATTCCGTTCATGCCATCAAGTGAAAATTGTAACAACCAGTGCAAATGCATACACCTGACTGAACCAAAGCAATTTAAATTAAACAGTCCAAAGACCAACATTGCCCAGCACTCTCATGAGATGCATATAAAAAGGTTAAAAGTAATTCATGTGTCATCATAGATCATCAGAACAAATATGACACAACAGAAGATTATTGATGCAACATGAAAAAGTAAGTATTTCAAATGTGTCTTTGACAAATCAACACTATGGTGAAAAGACCATATTGAAACAGTGTGGAAAATAAGTTTGGTTACTGATACTCACACCCAAGATGAAGTTTAGATTATTCTAGTCCCATAGGAGCACTTCCATGACCCATATGTCCTTCATTTCCAATTAGTCCAATTTTTTTCATCATCCTTTAATATCCTAAGACCGGTTTGCTGTTCAAACAGCATCTGTCTAGCAGAGCTTCCGTCTCCTCAAGCCTTAAGCCTATTTCTAATTAATCTGCCCCTCTAACAGTGGAGAGAGGAGGTCAGGAAACAGGCTGAAGGTGACTGGGATTGGTTCTAGGTCTATTTTCACATTAAACATATTTCATCCAGTCAGGGAAATTATATTTATTTTGATACAGTTGATCCAAAGTTTACATGATGATCCCTGTTTAAAAGTGTTGCAGCCCGAATGACCTGGACATATTAACACTGACATAACTTTTCTATATACTCAACATCACAGCACATTGGGAATGATCCATATCTAACATTTACTTGCCTGGACATCCACTGTTATCAGTATTAACAATTAGTTGACCTAATTCACAAAAGTACCTCTTGAGAAATGAGACCCTGGAGATAGAATGAAAGCATAACTGAATCTAATTCCCTGTGCTTGTATGGAAAATGTCCAATTATTACATCTAAGCAAAGTTTTAAAAATGAATATGAGAAATGTGTGGTGACTGAGTGCTAGGGCCATCCAATTAAAGTGGAAGTGACCACAAGAAGAGATAGCCTATGTGGAAAGTGCAATTATTGCAAGACTAGATCTTTACATACATTAGAGAATAGGCAGGCGGGCCGCTGCAGGACTCAGCCTACTTGGGGTGCACGCCCTAACCTGGTGAGCTAGAGGCTCATGTAACATATTTTTAACGCACAACAATTCACAGGGAACACATACTTTTTACCCCACTACATTTATTTATCAGCTTTGCATACGTATATACTAACATACATTGATTTCATATACAAAACATAGATCAATTTATAAAATGTGATGCATTATTATGCTGCATTATTGATGACATTTTATTTTGAATTAGTTTATAAGGTCCCATAAGCTATTATCTACTGGGTCCATGCATTCTCTACAATGAGTAGATTTTGCTGATAATACTTTAACTCAAGGATCATTTTTGAATTTAGGATTTCTACAGTGTTGTATTGTTACTTTTACTTAAGTAAAGGATCTCAGTACTTCTTCTTCCACTGGTAAAATCAAAACAGAAGGTAGTCATTCCAGCAAACCATGTTGACAAGCACTTGAAACTCAGCTGCAGCACTGCTGAAGCACTGCAAGCAGAGCCAGCAGTATGATAAGGTAATTGGAGTCACTACTGAGGGTTCTGAATGTGATAGAACAGGTCACATTTGGTAAGAATGGCTCTGTCCTGAAAAACTGTGAGGGTTGGGAAATGGCTCTTGGTTGTGATTCTATTAAACCACGAGTGGTCAGTGCCAGCACAGCCTGCCTCTTGAAGAAGAGCCTGGTAGACGATTCTAAGTGTAGTCCCATCATCTTTGAGGAGTTCCTTCAGCATGTGCCTCTTCAAAAAATACGAGTAGAAGAAACATTGTGGAGGCTCATCGAAAGTAGCAACTGCAAAAGTTAATGCTGACCAAACAGACCACACATGGTGACCATGGCAGCACCTGACCCTGTAAATTGGTCTGTGTGAAGACTGCGTGCGTTTCACCTATCATGACCAAGGATGATCGACATGACAGGTAAATCACTGAGGTGTGACTGAAGGAGTAACTCAAGTCAGTTTCATAACATGTACAGATCCATCTTTGATCCACACCTCTGTCCTCTATAGGAGTCTCACAACAGATTGAATATGTGTGATGGACCTAGACATTGTTAATGGCCCATTCCTCAGAAACCGAATTGGCAGCACCTGGGTAGCACAGTGATAGATTCCCTGCCTACCAACATGAGGGTCGCAGGTTGGAGCCCCTGTGTTGCCTCCAGCTTGGTCGGGCATCAATACAGGCACAATTGGCTGTGTCTGCGGGTGGGAAGCCAGATAGGGCACTAGCGCCTTGTTTGGTCGGTCGGCACGCCTGTTCGGGGGGGAGGGGACCTGGGGGGACTAGCGTGATCCTCCGACGCGCTACATCCTGCCAATGTACGTGCATTTTAACACAGTTTTAACACTCACCTTTGGAGCCAGCCTCAAGTGGGAACTGCTATTTTTGGCACTCCTGCGTTGGCTACATTTTTCAGCCCCGGATGTTGCTGCTTGCTAGGGAGTGACGTCCCACTCCTTCCATTTAGGACAACTGTTTGTGCAGATGGCCAAAGCAATGAAGGAATCCTGGTCAAATTGAGAGGTAAAACCCATTTTATTGGTATCATTTAAACCATGTAGAAAGGCACTGAGAAGAGATCCCTCATTCCAGCCACCCTTTGCCGTTAATGTATGACACACAACCATAATCACCCACACCACAAACACCTTGGCATTTGGCCCAAATCATCCTGGTCACTCCTGGTCGCTTGCAGAGACTGGGATGATCAGAGGCCTTCATCACCTCAGCTGTAAACAAGGAGTAATTAACGCACAGGTGAGCCGGCTGCTCCCGAACAGGCATGGCCCAGGCGAGGACTTTACCTGACATCAGAGTGATGATGCAAGCTGTACAGGTGTCCAGATGGTGGCCACCCACATGGGCCAGATGGTGGCATTTCCTGGGTCTGATCTAAAGGAACTGTAAGGTAAATATTATCCTGATCATAACACTGGCTGTCAAAAATCACTGCTTTTGATCTCTCATTTACTATTCTATAGTGTGCAGTAAATCAAGATTTCTGACAGCTATGAATCATTATCTTGTTGCACACTTGTAGTGTCACACAAGATACATTTACACATCTATCATTGCTGTATTTTTAGAAAGTCATAACTAGGGTACATGCTGTGTACATGCTTAGTCTTTACCCATAAACTGTATAAAATGACGTAGTCTCCGTGACATCACCCATAGGTTTCTCAATCTTGGCTGTGCCTGTCTCCCCCTAACTTCTGGTTAATCCATATATGGGCAAAGAGGTGGAGTGTGGATGAAGCGGAGGTGGGCCGAATTAAGCCTACAGTCTATGCTAGCCACCTGTGATGGCATGCACTTGTCATTCAAAGCGACCATACCCTTAATTATGCATAACTTCATATAATTCAAACGCATGACTTGTATGAAAATTCACCCTCTGTACAGTTGTCATAAACGAGGAAATTAGCGATAGAGACCAAAACTGTTTTTTGTACCAGGCTGTAAACATGTTTATTTCTGCTGTAAAATCAGCCATTTCAACCTGGGGGTCAATGGGGATTGACTCACTTTTGGAGCCAGCCTGCATCTTTTTTTGGCACTTCTGTGTTGGCCATATTTTTCAGCCCAGGAGGTTGGTGTTTGTTTTTACTACAATGGACTACAGTCATCAGCATCTCAATCAGTACAACACAATGTTGCAGGGGAATTGGACAAAATGCAAACCTCCTTCATACAGCTAAAAGAAAAAGTAAAGGGCTTGCAGGTTAATTTCCCTGCCAAAGATAGGAAAACATTATGACAAGCTATACAGCCTACCTGCCAGTCAACATATCACTCATCTTCTGCACCTCACTTGAGCATGCTTGGACATCTCTCTCATGTTGACATTTTTTTCTTCATTGCAACTCCCTCAATGTGTGATTTACGACAGCAAATGTCAAATTAAAGATGAATTTATTGACCTTAATTGTAAAACATAAAGACCTACAAAGACAAAATCAACCTAAGCACAAAGCACTGACCTGTGGATTCTATTTACCCACACAGCTCTGTAGAATGACATGCTACATGCCCACATTATAGAAATTAACATAAACATGGGGGAGAAAATATACTTGCCTTTATGGTGAAATGCCAGAAGCTATTCACGTTCACCAGTAGCACTTCAAAAATGCAGCAACAAGACTTGGGTTTCTCACTGTCAGTGGATAATGCTCAAATAAAGGAGTTACATTTCTGACAATGTCTTTATTGATCGGCTTGCAAAGTAATTTTGCAGGAGGTTGCTGGTGAAATAGATATATCTGTCAAAAATGTGTCTCCAATTTTGATGACAAAATTCTTATTAAAAAATGGTTTCCTATGTCAATGGTTTCCTATGTCAAGACTCATTAGTCTATGTACCATGACCATTTAAACATTTTCTGACATGGTTTCTATTTACTTACAGAACTGTGTATACTCACATATAATGAAAAAGGTTGAAAATACCCCTGAGTACATTGGACTATATTTTGTGATTATGGATATATTGGTGATTCTGTACATTGCACCTATTTCACACAGAACCACAGTAAAGAATGTTTTCTTGGGTAATACACTGCTCTGAGATATCCTACCCACACAGTTTGCATTATAAATGGAAGCACTGTCTGTTATCTTTACATAATGTCATTTCAAGACATCACTCATCTGAAATCTTGCACTGGACTCGGTGCCGCATGTGAAAGCCTTACATTAATATGGATGCCATGTTAATCCTCCCGAGCGTAACAGTACTGTTCTGCAGCAAGGATATATCAGGATGACACATACAAAGAGATGCAGTGAAGTTTCCCCTCATTATATATGGTGTGCCCGTTGAACAGTATAATTGCTGCAACCAAGGGAGCAATAGCCAACTTCTGTCACTAAGTGTTCATCCACTCATATGAAATGTAATGGCTCGATGGTACCTGCTGCCATCCTTTCATTTCTAATTCATGGTATTAATATTGCTCGAGGGCAACTCTGGGGAACTTCATGACAGAGAGTGGAATGGACTTCTCTCTCAAACAAAAGTGTGGCTGTGGAATATTGATTAGGCTTGTAGCATCTCATCACGTGCAGAATAACAATCTTTTTTTTTCTGTCTCCCTCCACACTTGGTTGAATGTGCATTTCCTCCAGAGTCCCAGAAAATAACTTGGCTATGCCTTTTGATCTAACAAGAGAAACTGAAACTATGATTAACCTAATAAAAGAGAGATACTCCCTTTGAAGTATGTGTGCTGAGATACTGGAGAGGTTTGACTAAAGATAAGGTAAATGCTGTTTTTATTTTTTTGTTGATCTGAGTGTATCTAGATGAATCTCCTGAGTGGAACATAGCAACCTTTACCAATTCCAGCAACACAGAAACTCTTTTTTGAGTCAAAATGGGCAGAACCAGCTCAGTGAATGTTGTGAATATGTTTTGAGTTATTCAGTATTGAGTATCGACTGATACTTAGTCTGATTGAACACATATGCCTAAATCCAATATTTCAATTTATTAACCTAAATGTGTGGCCACAGTATATGACCTGAGCTTTTTGATCAAACTAAGGTCTTGGTTCAAAACTATTACATTAATAACCTTACATTATTCATCTGAAAGTTCAACAGGGAAAATGTGACATAATCAGCTGACCTTTTTCCTAGAGAAGACATAACACTCTGGTGGAGTTGTTAGAAAAAATAATTGCTAGCTGAATGTTTTCTACACTTTGCCAATGAGAAATATAACAGATTTGTTAGTGTGGGAGTTTAGTGAATATGTGTATTTTGCCAAACTAATTGGGCACATTTACACACTCCAATTTCCACTTGCATATGTAGCGAAATGCTATCGCAGCGGTGCAACACCAGCAGGCTGAGTGTACAGTAAAAGAAGAATTGGTATTTGATCAGGTTTATTTTAGCCAATACCACTAAAATATGCCCTGATCAACCCTTATCCTTAAGATTGGCTCAGGACATCTCCTGAGTATTTACTTTTTTAAGGCATTGGAAAAAAATGTTTGATGTCTCCTGTCATGATGGGCTTGCAGTGTGAAATGTCTCATAGTCATTTTTCACACGATAGGTGTCTGTCTTGTGTTGCTTAAGATCTGAAATGTATGTGTCCATCTTAAAACCTCTTAACAAACACCTGCCTCCCAGCATGTTAGGGGTAGGTTTAGACCAAAACAACTTTTTTGACTGTAAGGCCAACATGCATGTATGAGGCTTCATTTGAAATACAGCATCTCTTTTAGTGTCTGGAAATGTGCTTGTTTAGCATATTGCTAAAACACAACTAAATCAGTTCAAACATGGCGCAATTTGTTTTGTTTTTTTGTTTGTTTTTGGTCTAACCCTAACCCTAATCCTAACCCACCAGTGGGCAGGTGAGTTTTAAGAAGTTAACTTGACTGTTTAAGCCAGGCTTCAGTGAGCTTGACTACAGACTGAGTAAGGGCTGGCTTGATCTTTACTCAGCTCTTTAATGTAAGTCAGGCTTTACACAATACGCTTAGCCACCTTTATGTGATATTAAACAATATTGTTTGTACTGGTAAAACCATTTTTGTTGAACTTTACATTCTAATAATGTATGTTTACATATCATAAACTTGTTACAGCAGTAGAAATATGTACTGTTATAGTCAGCACTGAGTAGAAATTTGTCATGAAGTCAATATATTTCTCTGTCAGTTTCAACCTGTGTTTCATGCTTTATTTTTATATTTGTATATTTATCTTTGCTTATGTTTTTGCCACCTAGTTTATTTGATCTATCACCCTGTCTCAATCCTGAGGGTCATGCAGGGTGTTGACAAATCACATCAAAGTAATGAGTAATACTCTTGAAACAGTTGAGAGCTATGACACAGTCACACTTTAAAATGGCTTTGATGGGTAATCGTACAAATTAAAAGAACACATGCAAGACCTGTGACATCTAAATAGTATTTGCATGACTTGTTTGCAAGTAACCCCATATTTTAAAATAAACTTTTTCTTGGTCGTGGTGAATTAAAAGGTAAAGTATAGGTTACATTTGTATCCGTAGACTGACTTTTTCAAAAGGAGCGAGTAACCAAAAGAATACTTTTGGAGTTTGTAAAAGCAAGGAAGGAAGATGAGTCATAGATAGATAACAGGGTACAGACGCAAGCAGGAAGAAACCATGAATTGAAAGGGCACATTACTAGCACCCACGAGAACAGCTGTGAGGGAATGAACCTTTATATCTAGTCACTGCTGACAGTCGCATCATTTGGAGGACCGTTAAATATGGTCCTTCGTGATCGATCCTAAGTCATGAAGAAATATTGAAAACTGTTGAATATCAGTGCAGCTATTAATGAAACTCAGTAGGATAGCAGTGGAATATCAATCATCTATAGAGAGCTGAAGTCAAAGCCCACTTCCAATCTAGCTTTTTAGCATCTGTGGTACTTTTTTTTTTTTCTTTTTTTTTTTTACTTTTAACTCTAAAGCTAACTGGAAAACATTTCACAGCTGACTGAGGCACCATTAAACAATTTGCAATTATGTAGGGATTAAACCACTTGATAGAATAATAGGATACATGCTGTGGTCTTCTGGGTGCAGGTTTTCTGGGACTGTCCAAGAACAGCAAATCCACATGTAATCTTGTCTCTGGTTCCTACCAACAGTCAACATTGGTTTCTTTTAACCCCGATCCCTAACCTTAATGAAGTTAACCCAAATCACAGTCTTTCATATTTGTGTCAGATTTTAAAAGAGTTATAGTTTTTCAGTGAGTTGTAGCAGTTGGAGAAGGCAATGACAGATGATATTGTCTAAGGGGTGTCAGATCAGAAAGCCCTGAATACTGTATGTGTTCTTCTGGAGAGTAATCACAAACAATAGATTGTTTTATTTGGAGAACTGCTTGGGTTTTTTTAACATAAATGTTGGGGATTTACTTTGCATGTTGACTATACTTAAGGGAAACGTTTGGGAAATACACATATTAGCTTTTTTTGCCAATAGTTAATGTACACGAGAAGACTGATACCACTCATCTACATGAGAGTCGTATTGATCTTCTCATCTAACTATTCCTTTAATTTAACCACTTTTTCAGCATGAACGCAGTAACACTGTCAAAAAGTAATTGTGTGTATGTTGCTTTCACAGTGAGTTTAACACCACAATATATTTGGGTCGTTTTATTCCAGCATCACAATTGATAGGGACTGACAGTGTTCAGCTTCAGTTCTGCTGCAAAATGATGAGTGATGAAAATCTGGCAAATATATATATGATGTATGTACAGACAGACATGAAGGAAAAACTACCTCTTTCTCCCTGTGAAGCTTGTTTTAAAACACTGCAATTTGTGCAATATTATAGTCCAAGTGCTAGCAGGGGGAAGTTCTGTATTTCAAACTATAATGAATACACAAAGGAGTGACACTGCCAGGAGCAAGGCAAATGAGACACCTTGTGGTGATATGCCCTACCGTGTTCAAAAGCACAGACACAGGAAAGGCCATTTGGCTTTACAGAGAGTAAGACAGTGTGCATGAGCAGAGGGCAGAGAAACACCTTCAGAAAGTGTTGTTGTGAGAATGTCACTTGGTGGTGATTTACACAGGAAAAAGTTTCTTGACCCAGGTAAGTTTATAAATGATGCATGGATGTGAGCTACAATAAGCAATTGTGTGAGACCACACACAGAATCAAGATCATTTCACCCTTAGGTGGTGTTTGGCTCAAATTGACCCCTTTTAAATTTTAACTAAAAGAAAAATGATAAAAGTATAAAGGCCACAATTCCCCCACACATTTATGTCCATACAATTTCCGGGTGAATTTTACA
>JAOVVB010238545.1:0-22562 GCA_028570985.1 Heterobranchus longifilis | reverse complement strand
CTGTTCATCACCTAATCCAGTTAACATGGACATTTTACCTGATGTTTTATTGGCTGCCAAAGGTAGCTAATTTATAGGACATTGAAATGCCCGTAAGGCAAAAATGCCAAAAAAAAGAATCATTGAAAAATAAATAAAAACAAGATGATAAGACAGTCCTTTGCCAGTAAGCCTCAAGAAGGACTGTAACTCTGAAGATACTAGAAAACATTGAACTATTTACATGCATGAGCATTTTGACTTTTAATTCAATCAGTATCCACTCTTCTGCCACATCATGGAGATGATGAACAGAGACGTGTGCCAAAACTATAAACACCCAAGACTATTAGACCTAAATGTGCTTAAAAACAATGCAAATAAGAAATCTCAACACAGATGATGTCTTTATACACCTGACAGGGTATGTGACTATGTGGTGACTGCAGTGTGCATGCTCCAATCAATTTCTATATATTAGGGATAATCACATTTTCAATAAGATTGTTATTAAGCCTGGATAAGCCTGAGAAGGTGAAATTCATATAACCGAGGGAGTGTTGATAATTTTGCTTGTCACTATGTCACAGCTAATCACCCATTGTACTAATTAAAATTAATACAAAGATGAGAAAAACAAGACACTGTTGCTCTACGTGACAAGTTATGCAAGACAACCAAATGGATTTTAGATATCAGAAAGCTGAACAGAAAGTCATAAATGTTCAAAGATGAGAAACATCTGAACTTTTGAACAACATTCTCATTCAAGACACCTCAACATCAGGAAGGAAGGAATAAGGACACCAAATGCTGCTGTACTGTTCTGGCTCCAGTCTCATGAACAGAGTCCTCGGTTGGTTTAGATAGAGCACCTCATGTCAGAAAGACAGATTTAGGCCGTCCTTCAGGACACTCATTTAAAACTAAGCTTCATGTACAGTACAGTGAAAAGCTTGTTAGTCCATGCCTGTACAATCCTGAATGCTTCTATAGCCATAACATAACATAACATAACATAACATAACATAACATAACATAACATAATGTGGATGAAGACACACTTAATCTATGCATAGAACTTGTTCACATTACTTCATACCCATAACCACAGGAACTTCCTCCTAGATGTACTGTAATTTCATGTACAGATTGGTGAAAAATGAAAGTAAAACCCATCATAAAGTGTGTCGGTGAGGTGTTGTTCCACAATGAGCCTCCACAACAGCTTTGGCACTTTGTGTCATAGAGTCTCCAAGTCTGTGGAGCGCGAGTGAACGGATGAACACCATTCTTCCAAGGATATCCCCTAATTTGGTGTTTTGATGATGGCAGTAGAGAGTGCTATCTCACATGTCACTTCAAAACCGGCTCTAACACCTAAAAGGGCAACTAAAATTTCCTAAAGGCCTACTTGAACCTCCTAAGGTACCACAAGAACCTCTTTAAGGGCCCCTAAAACATCCCAAAACCTACTACAGGACTCAAAGATACTCCTCAATGACCCCTCGAACATCTGAAAGAGGCCCTACAATCTACATTAGATTATCTAAATATGTACAGATGAGTACTAAATTAAAGTAAATAACCCAACAAGTGTTTTAGTAAGGTGTTGTTCCACCAACAGCTTCCAGAACAGCTTCAGTGCTCCTTATCAAAGATTCTCCAAATCTAAGGAGCTCTAGTGGAGGAATGAACACCATTCATGCATTTGTTGTTCTGATGATGGGGTTGGAGATTGCAGTCTAAGGCTGCATTCAGACCATCGTCCGGCGGTGTGGGTGTGTCACTTATGGCGCATTTATATGACGTCCTGCTGTGTACTTTAACCCCCAATGTAGCACACATACACTATATACTTCACAATTATTGTTTTCCGTCGAAGCATTGTTATGATCCCAAGATTTCCTGCCATACTTGAAGACAGCTTCATTTCACAGCATCACAAAGAAAGACAGAGAGAAAAAAGAGACAAGGGGCCGTGTATTGTTTAGGAGCTTGTTAATCAGCTGTTACATGGACTCAGATAAGTGCTTGAGTTTCGTTTTTTTACGTTACATGACTAGCCACCGCAGCATGATGTCGGGTTGTGACACTCCAAAAGTTGAATCTGTCTCAACTTTTCACCGTAAGCCGCTGCATGTTTTCTCTGCACCCCCCCTGCGGCACCCACTGCTGCAACCTAGACCCATTACCGCAGTTTGTCCACTAGTTTTTCGACTTTGCAGTAGAAAAACTATATATATGATTAAATTGTTTTGATGATATATATCATCGGTCGCCAGCCCTAATTATACGTCCTCATTCTAGCTGACAAATCATTGCTTTTCCCGAACAAGCTTCATTGAAAATTTAAAAAGGAGGTGAAAGTAACATCAACGCTAACCTGAAACCTCAGTCACTCTGAGGAGTTGTAATCCAGAAAGCGAAGCAGATTCGACTATTGGTCAGTCGAAAGTAATCGCATAAAATCTAGCCTATAATCAGTGACTGTCTAACGGCTGCTAAATGTGTTCATCTGACCAATGGCTGAGAGAAAAACACTCATCCAGCCTAATGAAACATAGGTTGGTTATTACGAGTCATTACTGAGTGGCCGGGCAGAGACCACAGACATTCCTCCTGACAAAACACACTCACACTCTGGTTGTCAACTTTCAATTTTTCTGCTGTCTCTGCAGTTTTTGCACGTTTTTCCTGTACACGTTTAAGGGACACTTAACAGAAAAAAATGGACACTTTATTCTCTCTTTGACTCTTTGTCTTTTTCCATATGTGCCTGCCTCTTTCTGTACATCCCGTCTGTGCCTCTGACTCTCTCTCTCTCTCTCTCTCTCTCTCTCTCTCTCTCTCTCTCTCGCAGCAGATGGATGGTGGGTGGTCAGGGAAGGGTTAAGTGCTCTGCTCTATAAACTCTGCTTTAAGAGTCTGCTGGAAGCTACTGGTTCAGCCTTTAAATACAGTCATTTGACACATCCCAACAGGGGCTTGTAGCATAGAGCTGCTGACCCAAACTCAGGTTTTAAGACAAGTTGGTGTGTCGGCTTTGGACAGCATGAAGGCTCTCTTATTCACCTGCATGCTGGTGCCGTGGCTGGTGGCAGCCTCGGTCAGTAGGCTTGACCAGGGCTCACAGCTGATACCGGAATCTCTACCTGGCAGGGAGCTGAGCGGATACTTCATTGACCATTTCAAATCAAGGAGGGCTAGGGTAAGAACTTTATTATTTATGTCATGCTTCTCTGCCAAAAAACTGTTCTCTTTAACAACTCTGACACATGCATTTGAAATTTTTTATTTACTAATTTGTTAAAGCTTTAACACATTTTTAGCAAGTAGTGCAGTGTCAGTCATCAGTAGTTTCTTTATGCCTTTCACGTGTAGCATGACTACAGAAGACAATCCTCACTTGTGGTTGTGACTGTTACATAATAATTCAAGGTGATTTATTGAGATGATAAGGATAGATTATAAATACAAATGTGAAATATGCAATCTTGTGCATAGAATTAAATGCAAAAAAAGCAAACATTCTGCTTACAATAAATATGAGCACACAGACACTGCCAAGATTTTGGTCAGACCAGACACATTT
This sequence comes from Heterobranchus longifilis, assembly GCA_028570985.1. Classification (NCBI taxonomy): domain Eukaryota; kingdom Metazoa; phylum Chordata; class Actinopteri; order Siluriformes; family Clariidae; genus Heterobranchus; species Heterobranchus longifilis. The sequence goes on along the minus strand of JAOVVB010238545.1, from coordinate 18,988 downwards.
TATCTCATAGTATAAGATATAGGTAAAAGAAAAGGTCAGAAAATATGAGATAATTCAAACAGATGAAAAAGATAAGGGATACAATATACAATGAGACTTTACTAATCCCCAGGGGCAGATTAAGTCATGCTTAATCGTTGGCAATATTCAAAATCAATGATCCAGGCACATTATTCGAAAAGCTAATAATCCACATCATGGTTTAGTCTGTTAATTTGTCTTCTACTTGCTAACGACAGACACTGTCAGCACTTGACTTCACCGTCCTCTAGATAATTCATTCAGCTCACAGCTGCAACACAAACACACCTTGTGGCTCTGAACCTGATGCGACCACACTAACCATCAACTAACCACACTAACCATTTCAAGAAATATTTGGACAAACCAAAACCCAAGTCTGGTCTGGTTTATCCTTTTGGGACACACTTGCAGGAAATGGAAAACCCACAAACAATCCAGAGAATGAGAGGGAAAGAAAAAAGTGTGAGTAAATGTGGCTATGAAAAGTGTCCTCAGTTTTAATGAGTAAAAATTTTATTTGGGACCTGCTGTTTTTTAATACAGTACTCTGTCAGTGCCAGACTCTTAAGAGACGGGCCCCACGCCCTCTTCTGCTGCTACAATTAACCACAAGCTTCATTCAGGCTAACTTTTTAATCCACTGTGTGAAAAGTTCTGTTTCTGCCCTTTGATTGGTTTGAGGGCCAGTCAGTTAGTTCAGAGACCCAGCAGCAGGGATGGGGATGGTATTTTGCTCAGAGATACTTTTGATTGGTTACAGGGGACTGAACCCAGGCCTCACTGATGGAGTTCCCTTCTCTCTGGTTGAATATTTGCAAAGATGCTTTTTGGTTGCAACCCTGCAGATAAGCCCTCAGATCCGTGAGCCTCAGTGGCGAATGGCTTATTGATGATACAAATTAGCCAGAAACAATTAAAAGATTTGGTGCTGTCCACAAGTCCAGGCTGACTCCGCAGGCTGATTGATGAAACTGATCTTAACCTCCAAAGGTCTAAAGGCCCCTGAGGTCAGGGGCTAAGAATGCACAAACCCTTGAAACCAACCTCATTCTCATTGGCTCCTACATGACTACTCACACTACAATATTACAAAGCCTGGTCATGGGTCACTTTGAGTATAAATACACTTCTAATAAGATGTATTGATTGGGTATCATTACTTATCCACAACAGCTGAATATCAGGAGAAACGGTGCCAATGGAAATCAAAATGTCATCACCAAAAAAATAAACAATTTCATCAAAACTGCAGCTCACCAATAACTAGAATCATGCACACTGCAGCAGTTATCAGCCAGTGGTCAGCTGTGGAATATAATATGCACCATTACAGAAAGCTCTGCCAGCCAATACAGCCCAGGAATCAAAGTGAGTTTGTTGATAATGAGGGCACTGAATGGAGTCTATGTTCAGACCAACAGCAGAACTGTGTCACAAATCGCAGCCTCCTCATTAATTTTGATCAGACCACTGGTGCAGAGGCTCTGGCCAAAGCAACACAGCAAAACAACTGATGCTGACTAAACTTTTGCGGACACATCATCCAACAAATTTTGCAGAAACATCATCCAATAACGCACTGCACTGGCCATTCATATATGTCCAAGCACACATTCCTGGTAGATGACTTTGTAACATGAACGGTGTAATTCTACTGATCATCTGAAGATTGTTAGCCTGGCATCACCAGGCTAATTCGCAAATGCATATTAGTCTGAAACCTCTCCGTTAATTTTCGATTTCCAAGAGACCAAAATGCCTCTGGACACAATTGGATAGATCTACAACCAATCAGAGCAATGCACATGCAGTTTGGGTTGTAGCTTGATCTGTTTTGAACTTTAAAGCAGGAGAAAAATGGCGACCTGGTCACAAATATTCTCAAATTATAGCTAAACAGTACACTAAAATGTGTTTCAGAAAACATTTTAGGCGAGAAATAGGCAATAACAGAATTTTGAAATAGGCAATAACAGAATCTTGATTCATATTTGACCAGCCTTACCTAGTTTCACAGTTTGGTCAGAGTTTCCTGAGCATTGTGTTAATGGACGTACAGCAGCAGCAGCAGCCATCTTGCTTGTTTATGCCTCACAGTCTCTCATATGTCAATCATCATCTTAAACCTGCCCCATATGAGATAAATGTTTGTTTCTAGCCGATTGGAAATCTGTTTGAGTGGCCAGACCCTATATGCAAAATGTAATAGTGAATAAAACATGAACTTAGCAGATAGGGCTGGTTCCCAGGCTAGAAGATTGTAGAAATGGAGGATAGTGAGGAAGTGATTGTCGCAGTGATAACTTGCAAGAGTTGCAACATTCTGGTATTGATAAAGCTTTAAAGTCAATGATTGGTTACTGAGACTAGACTTCCTGGATCGTATTTCATCTTCTCACTTGTACTTGAAGCAACATGCCGCAACCAACACAGACCCTTGTGTGTTTGTTTTTTTAACATATTGGTGTTTACGGTCTGAATGCGCTCTTAGCCTTAATTCATTAGACCCAACAGCATCTCCAACAGACTGAATTTCTTGTTCTCTAATGATTAACATCACACTGTTTACAATTAATTCATAACAAGACTTAATATCGTCACAACCACCATCAGTGTGTAAATTGTACTTTCCAAATAAAACAGTAGGTTTATCCCAGGTCTACATGTGTGTGGCTGTGAGAGTAAACTGTCAACTGTGTCTCTACTTTTATTCAGTTCAACTGTTGAAACCTAACCAAAACCTGACCAGGTCTTATTCAACTGCACTGATTGAGGTATTTTACCTCTGACATGCAAACTTTGACATAGTGCAATGTGATGTGAAGCATATTTCCAAAACTGACCTCCTAACCCTGGTGGTGTCAATGTTTTACTCTAGCAAATGAGCTGGCCGCTAATATGAACATGTCATGTTTTCTCCTGCAGAGGGCGCTGCCTCTTGCTGATGAACCTGATGACAGCCCGATGGAAGAGGGAGGAGACGCCTCTGGTAAGAGAAAGACCTGTTTGCCTCATCTCCACTTGATAAAGATCATCACATTTTAAATGATAAGGGAAGTTTAAAACTACTGGCAAATTATCTTGAGTTGCTTTGAGTCGATCCGTTCATGGTTTAAAGGTTGGGAATTAAAAAACAAACTACAGATTTCTCATAACAAGTTAGTCAGGGTTGTGTTGAAATTGAAACCAGAAGTACATGTTGGTAAATTGCAATTACAATAGCTTGGCTGGTTGCCTCTAAAGTGTGGTTCATAGTATCTATCCCAAAGACCACATTTGTAGGGTTTGGTGAACTCAAGCCCAACATGGGTACCTTTAGGTTGTGGTGTGTCAGTAACTGAAATAAGATATAAAAAAAGAGGGTCAAATTATAGCTTATGAAACACTTGGAAATGTAAGATAATTATTCAAGTTATAATCATGTCCATTCAAGTCAAATGTATCTATAGAGCACAGTGAAAAAAACAAGCGTAGACCAAAGTGCTTTACTGAGAGATTTAAAATACAATTAAATAATTAAACCAAAAATAATTTTGACTCAGTACTTGGAACAGTGAGGAGTTATTGATCTGATTGGAGAATCTGAGGGGTCTTAAAGTAGAATAGGAACTGAGGAGATTAGAGATGTAAGATGGTGCCAGTCCATGCAGGCATTTAAAAACAAATCAAAGAATCTTAAAATCAATTCTATATTTCACTGGTAATCAGTGGGGAGGCCAGTACAGGGGAACTATAGTCTCTCTTCTCTTCTTTGAAGTAGCTGCAAGTGAGCTAGGGATGACTGATTCCCCCATAGTACAGTAGTGAAGGTGTGAAGTAATAAAAGCCTGTACAATGGCTGCTATTAAACAAAATGTTTTATTTTGTACCATAAAATTATTTCAAGCTATGAGGGTTTGACTGAATTGCTTGGTATGCTGTTGTCATATGAAACAGGTATGATTATAGCTGATGAACAGACTAATTGATCAACAGAAAATGAATCGAAATGAATTTTCAAACAAACATGCCCTACTTACCCTTGTCTTATGTGATGAACTGAATACATTTCTGTTTTTGTACGTTCATCAGACAAAACAAGACATTTGAACATATCACCTTGGGCTTCACAAAATTGTATTTTCTGATGTTTGATAGACTAAGCAATTAATTAAGAATATAATTGTTAGTTGCAGCCCTAGTCTGAATCAAATCGATCTGGATTAATGGTTGTTTGTTAAAAGGACACTACTGTGACTACAGATTGTTCTGAAGAAGGTTTGATGTTTGTGTGGTGCCTTTGTCTTGCAGACCTGCCCACCTGCCTGCTGTGTGTGTGTCTCACTGGTTCAGTGTACTGTGAGGAGGTCAGTCCAGACATGACCGTTGTTCCCACCTTGCCTAAAGAGACGGCCTACCTGTATGCTCGCTTCAACAAGATCAAAAAGATCAGCACCAAAGACTTTGCTGACATTGGTAAGTCTGGAAACTGTCTCCATCACAACCCGCTGATTGCTCATCCAGGTTAGTCCAGCTGTGCTGTCAAAGACTGAAAGTTGGCAGTGAATGCTTTGTCACATTCTTTGTCTTGTTTATTATTTAGAGAAAGCCCTTGTGGCATGTCATCAAGGTTATCTTAGCTTTGTCTTGGAGACTACCAATTAATAACAGAAAGCATGCGTTACAAGCTGGAGGTGTGGAGATGTGGGTGTTTACCAGGCAGGGAGGGTCCAATGAAAACACACTATCAATCTGAATTATGGAAAATGTAGGATCCAGTATTTTTGGAGCTTGACCCAAACTTGGAACTAAAAGTCAGGATATCTTGGCCTCTGCTGCACATATTTTTATATATTTTTTAATCTGTCTCTTGAGAGTTCCACAACTTTATGGAAGCGCAAAAGTAAATCACCTCCCATTTAAGGGGGGAAAGCTGTGTGTCGTCAGCGTAGCAATGGTAAGGAATGTTGTAGTAAACAGGGTGAAGCTAAAGGACACATTTGAAGCAGCATTTGCTTTAAAAACAAGATAACTAGGCGTCTCTGACTTTCTATTAGCTCACTGCTCATGAATGACTTATGATATGGTACAGTATGTGAACAGGTGTCACTGTGTCCTTTTAGACACCTGCAGTAAGCTCCGACACAAAGGCCACATATTTAATGAGTGAGGCAATTGTCTTGTCTTTGTCTAGCAAGCACTACGTTGTAAAAAATCTTTGTGCTGGACAATCGTCTGCAAGGGACAATAATACTGGGGGAACAATTTGACAGATGTCTGTAACAACTTTGTTGAACAGGAACGGAGCAAGAACCAGTCGACCCAAAGAATGTTCAAACCTGCAAGTGCTGTGATTAGTAACTAAACTGTTGTCAGTGTAAACTGCATTTTTAAAATATAATGCTAAACACAAATGCAGAGGGATGTTAAAATGTGATACATTAATATAGGGGTACAACAACAAAAGAAAGACGTCCAAAATAGCTACAACTTAATAACTGTTTTCCATCTATCAACAGTGACTCTGAAGAGGATTGACCTGACGGGGAACATGATCTCAGAGATTGAAGACGGGGCGTTCTCTAAACTAACCCTGCTGGAGGAATTGTCTCTGGCCGAGAACAGACTGGTCAAACTTCCTATGCTCCCTGCCAAACTCACATCCTTCAACGCCAACAACAACCTCCTCAAAACCAAGGGTGTCAAAGCTCATGCTTTCAAGGTATACTTTCCCAACTTTGTCAGTTAGGAATATCCCAACCAAATGGAGACTGGGGCAAATCAAGGCTTTTTTTTAATTTTTATTAACACAACTAGCCAATTGCTGCTCAGCAATGTAATGCTGAAGATGAAGGTGGGCGGTTCAAATCCTGCACTGTGTCCTGTGAATCTCTGCTCTGCGCAAATATTATACAACATACTACAGGATACTATGCAACTTGAGTTACTGTACAACATACTGTGGAAAATGATTACAGGAAAGCTTGGATGGAGCCTGTTTTGTTCCTGCAGAGCTTTCACACACCTACATTAGTTAGTTCAATAGTTCAACATTTTGGGAAATATGCTTATTTTCTTTTGCCCCAAGAGTGATATAAGAAGTTTGTGTTTAGTTTCTTGACAGTATATCCATCCATCCCGCACTTCTGTGCAGCAGCAGGTTTTGGACTTTTCTGTTTGTGTAATTGTTCATTTGTGAGTCTTTATGCTAAGCTAAGCATATCCTGACTACAGTTTCATACTTAATGTATAGACATAAGATTAATATCAATCTTTCCATCTCAGGAGGAAATATTAAAAAGCATATTTCCCCAAATGCTAATTGGTCCATATAACTCACAACTTTGCTATTCCTGAATTATATCTGGTCTATAGCCAGGTATGCTGTGTATATTTGCAAGTACACTTTCACTTCCCACAGAGGTATAGGACAACTAATAACAACTCAACTGAAACGACTGAGTCTCCATGGTGTGATTTGTTTCTCCAACAGAAAATGACCAAGCTGCGCAACCTGTACCTGGCCGACAACCAGCTAGAAGCTGTTCCACACATCCCAGACAGTGTTCGGATCTTACATCTACAGGTTTGTAACTTTTACTGCTAAAATATGCATAAATAAATTGACTTTGGAAACGAATGACCCTCTAAATGTTGCACAAGTTCTAAATTTAATTTAAAATGATTACATTCATGATTTTTTTTGTCACGTGATCCTGAGGATTTTGACTCTACCAGCTAAGATTTTATTCATTCTGTTACATTCTTGATATTGTTTCATTTTCCTCCAGAACAACAACATCACTGATGTCAACGTAGACACCTTCTGCAGATCCAATGACACCTACTACCTACGTCCGAGCCTCAGTGAGGTCCGTATGGATGGCAATCCTGTGGTGCTGTCCAAGTACCCCGACAGCTTCACATGTATGAAGGTACTGCCTGTCGGACGGTACCGCTGAGGAGACAGAAACTTTACTGTAGCCCCTTTGTTGCTGATGGAGCAGTTTTCCCACAACAGAATGCTGGGGGGATACCGTGACGTTCTGGATTTTGGGATGCTGGTCCCATGGTGGGGATAAAGGTGTCAATGTTTTTACTTCAGCAAACCTACAAACAGCTTGTGACATTGTCAGGTCGAAACAAAACCATTCACTGGACTAAACGTGTAGAATTGAAGGAGTTTCTCTACTCTGGCCTTTTTTCAGTTCTACTGAGCAATGGGGACTACCAGGCATTTAAATGTCAGCAGGACGTTGCACATGAGAATTGTAAAGAGCCATACTCACATGAATTGGTGCAAAACCACCTGAGGGGTGTGAAGGCCTCAATATACTTCAAACAAACCAGTTTTTCTGACCTAGTCTGAAATCAGTGTTTCTACTAGCTATGAATATCCTCACAGAAGGGCAGACCTCATCGAAAAAAGACCTGAAAAGACCTCACAGCCTCCTCATGGCTGCATCACATTGCCTCACTGATCTCTTTCCAACAACTTTGTATTTGGAATCATGTAGTCTTGACATGTTGAATCATACAAATGGGGATAGCGGCACACACTTTCAGACAATCTCTCCTCAAAGGAATTCATGTTATACATGAGTTTGAGAAAGAAGTTCAACCCCTGCCTACTTCCACACCTCCACACACCTGGCCAATCACTGCATAAAGTAGATGCATTTGTTTTCCCACAAAACAGACAATCTGACAATTGATTGATCCAGCACCCATCCCATTGGGCACCAGGGATTAGGGCTGTGTATTGGCAAGAATCTGGCGATACGATACAAATCATGATACAGGGGTTATGATTCAATATATTGAGATATTTTGTGATACTGTAAGCAAGGTGATATATTGTGATTTTTTAAAATCAAATTTTAGGAAAACTGATAGCATAAAGAACACACCACCATATCAAATGGCTGAAGATAGATTACAACACCGCTATCTAACGGTCAGGGTTTAAGCAACACCGTTTGCCACAAATCTTTGTATTTTTTCAGAATCTATATAGTATCACAAAACATAACATTGCAAAACTCAAGTGTCTTGATATTTTCTTACACCCCTACTGGGGATGTGCATGTCATATTTATCGTTTCAGATTGTCGTTTCGGACAACAAAAATTGTCCAACACAGCCTTCGATTCTGCCATCCGAAAAGGGGCTTCAGATGCTGTTAATAAATTGGACAACCACTTTGTTTGAAGCATACTGAAGCCTTGATAATGGGATTATAAGTGACAGATAGAAAAATAGATTTAGGCCATGTGTTCAGCTTTCCACAGGTGACGTAATGCCAGTAGAACTGATGTAACCCCTAAAATGAGTAGAGAAGCGTCAACACCTCTACAACAGTCCAATTTATTGTTTCATTTTGACCTGACGCTGTACTACCTACATGAATGAAACTACACAAACTGCTTGTGACTTTGAACCAACACACACAACCACAAGCAAACAGGCTTGCTTATAACTACCTACTACTTATTAGTTTAAAACAGGCCAGTGTTTTCACACTCATTGTGAAACGAATTCTAAAATAGAAGCATTCGGTTACTATAAGTAACTTTAAGTACTAAAAAAAAAAAAAAAAAAAAAAACATTTAAGATATTACTACTACAACCTTCTAGATATCTTTGCTACTTTTGCTGACCTAAACGAATATCTTGAACTAGTGTTAAACCTCCCATTTCATGGTCTTACATTAAATTAAACAACAAAATGTTTTAGAATATTTCAACAAGTACCCACATGTTTTTTTTAGCCTTGCAAAGCCAGATCACAGTTTTCATCTTGCTCATTGTCGGTCATCAGGAGTTTCATGACTGAAGTGCAGTTTTTGATTATGAATATTAATGTTGTTGCATGCTTAATTTTAAAATTTCCAGACTAAAATTGTAGGCTGGCTTTGAGGCTAACACAATGTAAAAAAAATTTGAAAATCAAAGTTTTATCCGACATACTGTCACTCTTAGATGTTTTGGGGTAAACAAATTCCAATCTAAATATTTTAGATGACAGTAGGAGAGAAGATGCTACAGTATCTTCCAAACGAGATTTAAGTCATTTCAGTCATACAAAAGGAATACTTGACACCTGCATGTTGATTTGAAGTCTTATTTTCTCCAAATGAACCTTGTCACATGACAGTGAAAAGTTTCTGAAATGGCACTTAAAGGAAAGAAGCCTGTGAGCTTTGTTAACATTTCTCGTCCATTGTATGGTGCTTTGAGATTTTATTGTCAGACTATTGATCCCAGCTGATGTACATTAGATTGTATTGGCATGTCAGCAGGTATAATCTGTAAATACTTTTCTCATTCAGTGTTCTCTCAGAAAATTACTAGAAATGAACACTCTGGGTTTTGCTCTGCCATTGTGTGAATTAATTTCATTTTTAATTATTCCTTTAAACATGCCTCTTTATAAAGGGCAATGGCCATGTAGACTTGTCCAACTGCAGGCTTTCTTAAGCATTGTGTGACTCAGCTTCACTTTGTTTTTTAATTTATAGACTACAGTTGAAGTGAACTGGGGAACAATGTATCTATGAACTATAGTAATGTGAAAGTTACTCCTTTTTATTTTGTCTGCTTTGAAAATGTCTTGCTTGTGTCCCTAACTCTTCCCCTCCAGTAATAAAGCTTACTTTAGAAATTATTACTGATGTGAATAAGACAGTGGTGTACAGGAAGATGTGTGTGTGACATGGCTATGTTTTTAAGATATTTTAATAAAGTTAAACTTTTTAAATTAAAATGCGTGTGGAATTATTGTTTATATTCTTTCATTCATGTTGAGACCAACGGCGGTTAATTGTAGTTAGCAAAGGTTTGCAGTGAAGATTATTAGATTTGGGTTTCTGAAAAGCAGAAGATAACTGAGTCTTTCTTCAACTTCTTTAATGTTGACTTCACTGTGAACAATCTCGGCCAACAGTAGAAACTTGTAGGAGAAAACACAAGCAGCTCAAACTGAGCAATCTACGTGGTATCTCCAAAACCCCAATGTGTAGTTACGTATTTGAGGAGATGCACTGCAGCTACAAGGTAGCAATGGAGACTACAAATGTACCCATATCCCTTCAGCACAGAACTCTACATTCACCTTAAGTGTCTAACTAACTAACCTGAGCAAAGAACAGCTATTCTTGTGGTCAAAGTATAAAAACTTATATCAACTTAAACATTGGAGAAGGAAACACCAGAGATATACTTGCTTGTAACTACGCGTACGCATCATGGACACCTTCTTGGATACCATGCGTCCACTGGTTGTGTATGTACTCAGAAATTAATGCAACACAACGTCTACATTGGAATGTACCTGACCCCCACAGTACTAAAGTTTTCAACTGAAAGTATAATACAAGATACTGATTATGGCAGGGGTTCAGAAAGACAGTTTGACATAATTTCAACTGCAATGAGGGCACAACCTCCAGTGTCAAAATCAGCGTATTCATGTGGGCCTATAAATACCAAGAAATGTCAGTACAGAAATGTCTAAGACATGTCAGAAACCGCGTCTCTATTACATTGTTTGTGCACCAGAGAGCACGGAAAAATCTATTCTTTAATGTTTAAATTTAAGGGATCCTTATAAATGTGTGTTTATGTTAAATCAGAAGGGAAATATTGACAGATATATTGTTATTGAATATTTCAAACGTTCAAATATGGATATGAACCTTAAAAATATAATTCGAGCTTTAGCTAACGTTGGTAAGTTGTGTCTGAAATGACCAACTGATATTGCCATCTTTAAGCTACACCGCTAGCACAACAAAAACACTAACTGCATTACACCATTCCCCACGGCTGACTGTAGAGTCTGCACATGTTTGTGCGTCTGTGTGCAGAGACAGCGAACATTAATGTGCTCAGTTGCCCACAATGGAGAAATGCCACTCAGTGATTGATTGGCCAAATGCTTGTAAATGTCTGCGGTTTGTAACCGGTACGTAGCAAAAATCATCTGCAGCCCTGTTGTCCTACACTGACCTGCTGGTTAATGTTGTGGCCAAAGATTCCTGGATTGTATGAGAATTCTTTGTGTTTTAAATATTTTTTATTTGTTTATTCCTCTAATTACATGTTCATGTCTGTGTGTCATTAAAGCATGGAAATCAGCTTTCAAGGCACTGCCCACATTACAGCAGAATACTTACAATGGGAATTACATTTTTCCATCATAACACTGAAGAAAATGCAACTAAAGCAAAATAAGAGTTTAGAGCACAGGGGCCAATATGGAAAATGTGGGTTAATCCTCCTTCAGCACAGCCAACTTGGCAGAACTTTACATTCTCCGAGTAAACAGGAGAATAGGTTCCATATTGCTTCTGCAGCTTGATTCACTGCTCCTTCTTCAATAAAGTCCCACCCTGATATTTACCATGCACACACTAATTCACACCTATTGCAGTGACCTTCTTTTTCTTTACTCTTTCATCAGTCTGAATTTAAGCACGTTACAAACAATACTATCTTGATGGTTGACATAAAGCTGACAACTGTTTTGAAATATAAAAAACCTGAAGCCAGTGCCTTCTGGAGCACAAAGAGAAACCCTGTCCCCCTTGTTTGACCCTCTGACCTCTGTGCTGGACAAGACAACAAGGCTCCTCTCCTCCACTGATGGATGACAGTAAAACCCAGCAGGGGTCAAGCAGAGGTTAAAGGTTAAATCCAACTTAAAGTTTAGGTCTGTCTGCCCTCACACTGACTGATGGACCACCTGGTCTGTCCACTGAAAGAATTCAGAATAAACAAACGATGCAGATTGCAGCTTGATAGGCTGATTTAGTGAAGGGTTTGGGGCCTAATTCAATTGGAGCTTGTAATTGCTTCCCGAGATAAATACTGAAATTGTGTGTCTTGTTTATGTGTTTTAAATGTGTGCGTGTATGTTTGAAACACTGCATTGTGAGTCATTACTGTATGTTTGTTTTATGTGTTTTAAAGTTTGCGTGTATTTTGTTTGAAACACTGTATTGTGAGTTGTTATTGTATGTTTGTTTTATGTGTTTTATGTGTTTTAATGTTTGCGTGTAAGTTTGAAATACTGTATTGTGAGTTGTTATTGTATGTTTGTTTTATGTGTTTTAAAGTTTGAGTGTATTTTGTTTGAAACACTGTATTGTGAGTTGTTATTGTATGTTTGTTTTATGTGTTTTAATGTTTGCATGTATGTTTGAAATACTGTATTGTGAGTTGTTATTGTATGTTTGTTTTATGTGTTTTAAAGTTTGCATGTATGTTTGAAACACTGTATTGTGAGTTGTTATTGTATGTTTGTTTTATGTGTTTTAATGTTTGTGTGTATTTTGTTTGAAACGCTGTATTGTGAGTTGTTATTGTATGTTTGTTTTATGTGTTTTAATGTTTGTGTGTATGTTTGAAACACTGTATTATGAGTTGTTTTTGTATGTTTGTTTTATGTGTTTTAATGTTTGTGTGTATTGTGTTTGAAACACTGTATTGCTGCTATCTTGGCCTGGGCTTCCATGGAAAAGAGATTTCGTAATCTCAATGGGACTTACCTGGTTAAATAAAGGTTTAATAAAAAAATAATTACATTGAGCAACAAGTCAAAAATGTCCCCTTGTGTTTCTGGACTCACGCAGAAACAACTAAAGAAAAGCAATCTTAAACACATTGCGTAGAAGGAAACGACCAACCTGGCCAAATCCTCCATATCTATTGTTTGGAGCAAATAGTTTGTCATGTGTCAACAGCAAACAGATAGTGGAAAGCAGATGTGTGAGGGTGAGGCTGCCAGTTTAAAGTTCATTTCGGTGCAGCTGTTCACTTACCTGGAAGTGCTGGAAGGTTCTGCGCCGGTCGTCACATCTGTCGGAGAACGTCCTGAGAGTCCTGAAGAACAGCAGAAGATCTCTGCTCTCCTCCACCCTGAAATCACACAGCACACATCATTAAAACGTTTTTATGGACCCTCAAAGTTGATTACTTGAACTGTCAGTAAAGGTATGACAAATACATATCCATAACAAACACGTAACAATATGCATCATTGAACTGAAAGATGGATGGCAATATTAAGACGTGTCATTGTGAGCAGTGTGCTGTATGGGCTAATGTGCTAATAGATTAGATTAGATTAGATTAGATTGGCTTTATTGTCCACTTTAGTGGACTTCTCCAATATACAGTAAAAATTCAAACATGACAGCACATCATTAAAAACATACAACATATGTGTAAATAGAGGCAACATAACACAGCACGTAGAAGGAGAATTATACACACATCACGTAGGTGCAAGGCATATCAAAAAGTATCAATAGAAAAGGTAACGCCTGCACACTTACTCCATTAAGCCACACAAAATTTTATTGACAACATTTCGATCAGGAGACAAAGATCCTCCAGATCGAAATGTTGTCAGTTAAGTTTAGTGTGGCTTAATGGAGTACGTGTGCAGGCGTTACCTTTTCTAACATAACACAGCACACCATTAAAAAACATACAACATAAACAACATACAGTTGTGCAAATGTGCAGGTAACTGAACACTTTTTAAATTTCAATACAAACTGCAATTAACAGCGGCAGTCAATCTTCACCACGGAGGTTTCGATTTTAATGACTTTTGTCTCATTATTCCAACATTATGGACAAAGAGCAGACTTAGGAAATCTGTCTAAATGAATTGACTCAGTGATGACTGGATTAGCAACAGAATTAAATGCATCATAATTAATACAATATGGCCAAAAAGCATAACCTTGTTCCATCTCCAAATGCAAGAACAAATCGAGCAGAGTAAATCCTGAACTACTCATCCAAAAAATGAAAAAAAAACAAAACATTATAAACAGGTGCTTCCTATACAGTATGCTGTAGATCACAATGGCAATAGAAATAAATCTTTGTTTTGGTCTGGTTTGCTCTGTGAGTGAGCCTGGGACATTCTGTTACAGGCTTTCCAGAGTTTTCCATGGGGGCCCAGGGCTAGACGGCAGCCGGGTGAAGTTTCCAGACGACTGTTATTCCACACAGAGCTGATGGAAACATGGCAGCACGCTCCCGTATAATGGAGCACTACCAAAAATACAGAGAGAGACAGACTGGACCCTGGTTTGATAAGTGCTCTCTTGAACTGATTTGGTCCTATCGGTTCTGAATGATGATTGATTATATCTTCAGCGTAGAACCAATTAAACCATACTGGTTACAAAAACCTGATCCTGTAGTGACTCTAATGAAATGAGTGGACTTTGGGAGGTTTTGGTGGCTTCAGTTCATCGTCCCAAAGTAAAATGTGTTTGCAGCAAGCAGTGGAAAAATATCAAATTAAACAAACAACATTTTGATTAGAACCTAAAAAAAATCATTTAAAAAAATAAATACTGAGGTCAATACCCTGTCCTACAGACATTAGGGCTTTAAAAATAACAATAGTTTTCGAACAAATGAAAACTAACACGTAATTTGGTTGAATAAACTCGAACACAAACCACGTCGTCTACTCTTAAACTTTGTTGTAGAAGTTACGTTGAGTTGATTTGAGGTGCCTCCACTGAATTACAAGCTAATCACTGACACAGTTTTGGGTTAATGAAGAGAATAACAATAGCCTAGTTTCCTGGCAGGGAAAAAGGTATGCAAGAGATCAGAGCATTTTAGGAGCACCCCCCGCTGCAGTACAAGGCACAACCTGTTGTGTTTATACATGGAATTTTGCATTTGGACAGATCGTTACAGATGTTTTTTCTTCCTTCTTTCAAACTGTAGCTTGAATTTAGAATAAAAACGGACAGCAGGAGAGAAATATCTTAACAACTACTGACCAAAATTACTATAGCCTCATAATCAGCCCTAACCAGTCAACTCATCCGTCAACGTCGTTTTCTTAAAGTTAACTTAACGTTTGTCATGTGTATCGAAGTAATATGTTGATTTAAAGATCTCCTCTCAACACATTTTAAAGTATGTAAAAATACTCTGCCATGATCAATATTTTGTTTAACATGGTTTTCCCACAAAAAAGTAAAAAAAAAAAAACTGAAAAGAGGCTGGGAGCACATCTACTCTTCTCCCTCATTAAGAAATTCAGGATCTGCCAAATATAGAATGCCCCTGCCACAAATGATTTGATTGGTTCCTTGGTACATATGATGTCATAAACCCTGGCTTTTTGAATCCAGATTTTTGAGACTCCACCATGATGTTGACTGCTCATTTCTCTCATGATATGTCTTGTAGCAGATAAAAAACACCATGTTAACATGTTTAAAAACGTGATTTTCACGAGAGTGGCTCTTTAAGATTTGCTATTTCTGTGAGTCGAGTTACAACAACCTGTACAGCTGCAACAAACTCATCCACATTTGCCATCTTTTTTTCCGACAATTTTTTTTCTGGCTCTGGTAAAGGAAGATGACGTCAGATTGGCACGGTTGTTTTCCCAACAGGGGAAACAGCTGTTAATTAGCACAACACCAATATCTGAGATGTGCGCTGTAATTCAGAGACCAGGATCTCTCTCTGTTTCAATGCTTCAATACATTAATAATATGATGTGCAAAGATAGGAAAATAGACTCTGCATTTTCAGGTTTACCTGGATCTTTTTAAATCTGAAATCCATTTTTTATGACTACACAGCCAGTGGTGGAGGAAGTATTCAGATACCTAACTTTCAGTAAAAGTACTACTACCACACTGGAAAAAATACTCCACTACAACTAAAAGTCATGCATTGAAAATGTTGCTTAAATAAAAGTACATAAGTATAATCAGGAAAACGTACTTAAAGTATTAAAAGTAAAAGTACTCAATGCAGAAAATGACTGTTATGCTATTATATATTATATGATTAGTTTAGAAGCAGGATGTTACTGTTGTAGTTGATTTTGAACCATTAACTAATGATTATTTTATCGATCGTTTGGTTTGTAAAAATCTGAAATTAGTGAGAAATGCCGTCACAATTACAGAGAGTGAATCTGACAATATTGGTTTCGTCCAAACAGTAGTACAGAAGTCTCAACATTATGAATGAATTATTAAAAAATATATTTTAAAGCAGCAAATTTGATCAACTTTTCATATGATTTGTGTGCAAAAATCATAGTTAGTAAAGTAACTAGTAACTAAAGCTGTCAGATAAATGCAGTGGAGTAAAAAGTACAATATTTCCCTCTTAGTAGAAGTATAAAGCACTGTCCACAACTGTCCATTACACTGTCCACAATGCATGTGTGTACACAGTGTATCCGTGTCTTTAAAGCAACAGCTGTCTTAAAAGTAAACCTCCCCTTTTAGATTCAGAGCTGACTGATATCTGCTGCTGTCCGGCCTCAGCACAGTTTGGCTTCTCACTATCAGCCTGGCTTCCACCAGCCAACGCAAACAGCCGGGATCAGTGTTTCTTCTACTGAAAGCTGGGGATCAAAATGGTTTATGGCTCAGTCGGATTGGATCCCCACATGACAACAGGAGCACTGTGTTTTAATGGCAGAGCTTCATGAGGAAGTTTGATATAATCCAGTCTGCCCTGAGTCTTCTCCCACAATGCACTGCACCGACAGTGTTTCCACATCACAGTCACTTTCTGATTGTTGGGCTACAAGTTTTCAACTGTACTGCTAGTACACAGGTGGATAAAAGTGAGAATAGTGGTCGACCGATATGTGTTTTTCAGTGGCCGATGCCGATATTTAGAGAGCAGGGCGGCCGATGGCCGATTTATAGTGCCGATTTTGTTTTGTTTATTGTTTTTTTTTTTGCATCTGATAAAATAGCCTACAACAATTTAAAATTGCTGAACTTAAATGAACATTTATTTAACTCTTATTCAGCAGATAGCAGCGTCTCTGTTTCTGAAATATATAAACGTCCATAAATAAAAATGTTAATGCACAGGACCACCAAGCAGCATCTCTTTGTTTTTCAGTCGTAATGTTTCGAGAAAAGTGAAAAATGACAGAAAAATATTTACAGAAAAAAAGTCATGTTTCGGGAAAAAAGTTGGAATATTTAAAGTAAAAAGTTGTAATGTTTCGAGGAAAAAGTTGCAATGTTTCGAGAAAAAAGGCGTAACGTTTTGAGAAAAAAGTCGTAATGTTACGAGAAAAAAAATCTTAATTTTTCCAGGAAAAATGTTGTAATGTTTCGAGAAAAAAAGACGTAATGTTTCGGTGGTCTAATTGTTTCTCAAAATGTCATTAATCGGCCCGATTAATCGGTCAATCCCTAAGTGAGAATACATCTACACTAAAGGCATTTCATTTTTAAAAGAGGGTTTGTGTGAAAACACTACTCTTTGTGATCTCCTGTACTGTATGTTAATAATACAGTCGAATTCACTATTTTAGTTCTCATTCACACATTTTCTGTTTCTGTTTCCAGACAACTGAAGAATATGAAATAGTGATTTACTTGCAGCTCATAAACCTGTTAACAGTCACTCCCACCCTGCTGCGCTGCAGCGCTGACATTATTTTATGCTAACATTGTCATCAAAATCAACCTAAACATACATACATTTAGGCTGCAATAGCACTGAGCAATATATCATTATTATATTGATATCGTGATATGAGACTAGATATCATCTTAGATTTTGGATATCATAATACGTGTTGTCTTTTCCTGGTTTTAAAGGCTGCATTACAGTAAAGTGGTAAAGTCCAGCTGTTCTATTATTTGCCTTTACCCACTTAGTCATTATATCTACATTACTGATGATTATTTATCAAAAATCTCATTGTGTAAATATTTTGTGAAAGCACCAACAGTCAAGCCTACAATATCATCGCAATATCAATATTGATGCATTTGGTCAAAAACATTGTGATGTTGGATTTCTTTTCCCATATTTCCCAGCTCTATGCAACAAGTCAATTTTCTTCACGTCAGAACCACTGCAGTTGTATGAGACTGGACTCTGAGAACAGCCAAAATGTGGATTCCCACACAGCAGTGCTGCAGCTGGACACATCTTGTGTGACACTTTTACTACGCAGCCTGTGTAGCCACAGTGTTACTTTGAATACTAACAAAGTTAAGAAACCACTTCAAGGAGACAAGAGGACAGATGTGGAAACATGTCTGCAGAATAATAATAACCCAAAAAAAAGTGTGTCAGGGACTACGTTTACATGCACACAATATTCAGTGTTTTGCCCTTAATCCAAAAAAAGACGATATTCCCACTAACCTGTTTACATGGCTAATGAAAATGAATACTCCACTAATATTCCTGTTTACATGCAGCCATGGAAAATAGGATTTTTTTCAAAGTTCTTCACCAGTGGCGGACTTGTTGGACCGTACGTACACAGCCTCCCTCTTTCAGTCCTTCAGCCACCTTCTTGAAAAAGTCAGCGTTGTGATATTTGTGCGTATACAAAAACCTTGTGGTTCCGGCCGTGACGGCACCCTCGGCACTCAGTGCATCAGGTGTCGTCTCCATAATGTTTAAAAGTAGGTGTGTTTCCGACCATAAATGGGGATTTTCTTTTGTGCATGCATCTCTACCCCCACCTTGCAAATTGTTGGTTTGTGTACAGTAACCATAGCAACGCACAGCGCTGGTCATAAGACGTAAACAAGCAAGAGACTGTAAACTGGCGGTAACCTTGCGCAAACTAAACCCTACTTGAGACGCATATTCTGAATAATACCGGCATATCCCACGTCTTAATCAGAAAATGCTATACTTGGAAAAAAGGCCTTTTTCAGAATATCCAAACGGAATATGCTGTTAACATGACCTGTATCAAATTCTGAATTTGTAATATTCTGAATAATAGTGTAATATTAGTGCGCATGTAAACATACTCACTGTTTATCTTTAATAGTTCAGACCAGCTTGATTTTACGAATCTCTCTCTCTCTCTGTCTCTCTCTCCCTCTCTCTCTCTCTCCCTCTCTCTCTGTCTCTCTCTCTCTCTCTCTGTCTCTCTCCCTCTCTCTCTCCCTCTCTCTCTCTCTCTCTCTCTCTCT
Organism: Heterobranchus longifilis; assembly: GCA_028570985.1. Classification (NCBI taxonomy): domain Eukaryota; kingdom Metazoa; phylum Chordata; class Actinopteri; order Siluriformes; family Clariidae; genus Heterobranchus; species Heterobranchus longifilis. The sequence continues at coordinate 2 of JAOVVB010238545.1, read as the reverse complement.
CT
>JAOVVB010238532.1:0-22569 GCA_028570985.1 Heterobranchus longifilis | reverse complement strand
ATTCTTTAGACTCAACACAAAGAAGAAAAAAAAAAAAAAAAAAACAGGGAAAATGACATGTCCAGTAATTGTGCAGGTGGGATTACAGAAACTGAGAGCAAAACTGATGCAAAAGTAAAAAGAAAAGGGAGTTAAAGGAAAAAGAATGTAGTTGCACTGTCTGGCACTTCAGTAGAAAGACATTAAAGGTCCCATTTTATGCTCATTTTTAGGTTCATACTTGTATTTTGGGTTTTATTTTTATACTGTCTGTCTGAATATACCTGTATTCAACCTCTGTTTTAGCGCCTGTCTATTTAAGCCCCCCCCCCTGAAAAAGCCCAGTCTGCTCTGATTGGTCAGAATTTCCGGGGTCTTCCGTATCTGCGCTCTCTGTGTCTCTGCACCATCACTGCAGCTGTGGAATGACTGTAGTGGCACTTTCTAGCTATATATAGTAGAGTTGTGACATCACAACCTTATGGAAGTCCTGACGGGCCGTTTAATAGCACAGTTTCTCAATACGGGCGGGCTGTGTGCATTTCTCTGTGGAAGCAGCATTTTATTCAACAGTATTTATATGGCATCTAGACCTGCTTTATAATAAATAAAAAAAGACATGGAAATCTTGTAACTAATTATAAGTGTCAAACAAATATAGTGCAGTAAAAAGTAAAACATTTACCGCTGAAAGTATAAAGTAGCGTAAAATGGAAATACTCAAGTAAAGTACAAGCATGTAAAAATATGAAACTCTCACTTTTTACAACATGGGACCTTTAAAATCTTTGAGATTAATCTGATGAACTGTTGATTTCTTCAAGCTTTTAAGACCATTATTTTATTTCAAACTGGTGAATATCTTTTTCTAATTTAAAGTTTTTCTTTTCTTTTTTATTCCTTGTAATGACGTTGATATTACCAGTAAAATGTGCATGTCTGATACATGCCGTTTAGTTATTTGATGTATTTCTGAGGCTACAGAAACTGTACTGTACAAAGTGAGTGTCTCTGTTTGCAGAGAGCATAACAGCAGTGCAGAGGACCATCAAATATACCAACAATGGGTTATAACCATGGAGCCTATATACAACAACATACAAAACTTCACCAGGGTGAGTTTGTACAGTATTTTTTTTTATCAGGTTATCAGTCTGACGTTGGTTAGAATGACCACATATAAACACTTAACTCTCATTTTTTTCCCCAGAAACAATCTGTGGAGTCAGACTCGCAGGTAATTCACCTCATGTCCTTAGAAATTACACTGCTCAGCACTAAAATACTGTGCCCACTTTGCTTAACATTTGCTGGTAATTCTTCCTTTTGTTTTCCTCCCACTAGTCTCTAACAGACGCCGGTGCAGCGCTGCTCTACACCATGAAGCACTGCAACAGGAAGTCCATCTCGCTGAAGAATAAACGCCAGCCGTCAGGCCCCACCTTTCATCTCGTTAAAAGCAACTCAAATCATGAATGACGAGGATAAACACCGCCGTTTGACTTTATCTGGCTGAAAAAACACATCCCTCCAGTATTTCACAATGTAAATAATGTTTTACAGTATATCAACATACAACTTCTGTAGTTATGTGTAGCATAAAGAAACTCATTTCTAAGAGACAGGCTTTAAATGATTCCTTTCAGCGTTACATCAAAACTGCTGAGGTAGCATACAGTGTGTACATGGGTGTGTTTTGTATGCCCAAAACACACAGGAAAAACCTGACTCACAAACACCATCATGTGTAAACCTCCAACACAACAGGTAATATAGTCCTCATAACGATTAAGTAATTGTTTTAATCTGTGTAATTTGTCTGCGCTAGACTTGACGATGCAACAGAAGCAGCTACATTTTGTCTAATTTATTTAAAAATATATAAAATATATGCACTGAATGTTCATAAGATGCATCAGTACAAACAAGTATCCGTGGAGCGCTTGTTGGAGCATGTTAAAAAAAAAAAAAAAGTTGAAAAGGTAGCTCGTGACCTACCTTTTTGCAACCTCTTCAACTTTTTTGAATCTATCTTATATATTATGAGTGTGTCTGGAATTTTATCTTAAAGTTTGCAGTAAGTTTGTCATTTCAACTGTAAAGAAAATACAGCTAAAACCAACTTTTGTTTCTTCAGGGATCAGAGTATAAAATTAACAAAATGTCAGACGTGTTAAAGTTGAGATTAAGTGAAAAATGCCCTTTTTGGTCACATCCCAGGTCAGATTGTGCACCTACTTAACAATATGCCCCTCAAAAAATCTATTTCTTTGTATTTTTTATATCAAAATTGATCGAGCTGGTGCTTGACATCCACCCATCCAACTTGAAACTGTATGCCGCTCAAATATTCCGTTTCACTGGGAAATATGTCACAGTACAGAAGCTAAAGACGCTCTAACTTCTGTTTCACAGGGATTTTTTAAAAATTGAACAGAAAATAATGAAGACTTTGTCTTTCTCTGCACTGTACAATAATCATCTTTAAATGGAATGCACCTCTACAGCTCGCAGTGCAGACACGCATGAGTACGCTTTAAGGAAGCATTAAGCATGAAAATTGTTCCTTTAAGCCTAAAGAAATGTCATGGCAAATATATACAGCTGTTTGTACGTACGGATTGAAGTGGTTCTTAATGTGCATCAAGGTACATTAGGTGTAATTAATGAGAATAAAGTGTTAGTAGCAGTAAGAGAGGTTATCTTGAAGAGCTGCAGCCCGCTGATGGAATACTGTCGCTTTGCATGCAGTCGTTTATGGGTGCATGAAATGTCATCAATGTGTGTCGCACCAGATGTTGCGCTGACCTGACTTTTGGGAAGCATCTCCCTCTTCGACATTTAAGTTGCTCGTGCATAAGATAAACTACACAAGGAAACACGTACTGCTTATGATACATTACACATTTTTTATTGGTATAAAGTGTAATTCATCTCATTGAACATTTTGGAATGCCACTGACTTTCTTTCTTTTTTTTTTTTTTTTTTTACTCAACATTTTTTTATATTAGATAATACTAATAATTACACAGTAAAACAGGTACAAATTGTTTGTACCGACAAAATGTAAATTACAAGAATTTAAGACTGTAATTTAAAAAGCATTATAAAAGACATTTACCTGAAATCACAACATCTTAAGTGATCGGCATACATGTTTGCAACACCACATTTTTTTTATGAAGAGATTACAACAGATAAGATAATGTTATAGTAGGCTACTTATAGTACAGTATATATATATTTTAAAACATAAACATCGTACGTAACATCTTTCAAATATCACAATGCAAAACAGTGACAAAGCGCTGACGGTTTACATGACGGAGACTATTTTGAGCTTTTTGGAAAAAAAAAAAAAAATGTTTTCTTGGAAAAAAACACACTTCATCAGACCCATCATCTAAAAAGATTTAAGGCCACTGGCTAAATATTTGTGGAATAGAGATTGAGAAAACAAAGAGCTTAGAGTCCCTCCTCTTTGACTAAGTACTCTGGCAGAGTCTGAAAAGCAGTCACGGGAACGGTCACTGGAACGGTCAGGGATATGGCGGCGGGCTCCACGGTGGAGGGGGAAACCTCGCTCGGGGGCGGAGGAGAGGGAAGCGGGTCCGTATGAATAATGTTTATGTCACTGAGCTGTGTGGCGGCGTCCGCATGAGTCCGTAAGTGCTTGCGAAGGTAGGCGGCGAACAGGAAAGCCTTGCCGCAGTGGGGGCAGCTGTGAGGCTTGCTGGTGGAGTGGATCTTCTGGTGTTTCCGCAGTCCAGATTTGTTGAGGAAGCCTTTGCCGCAGCTGTCGCAGACGTGAGGCCTCGGCTTGGGGTGCTGCTTCTCGTGCTCCTGCAGGTCCGCCAGCTGTGCGAACTCTGCCTGGCACGTCTCGCAGACGTGCGAGCCCATGGGGACGATTTTGGTAAGAGGAGCGGAGTCGATGGAGTGAAGATTTTCATGCGCCTGAACTTCATCCCAGCTTCCAAAAGTGGCATCACAGTGAGTGCAGGAGAACTGCGGGAGAGTTGTGTGGGCAGTAAAGCCCGACGCTGATCCGGGCTCGGTCTCCTGTTGCTGTTGTTGTTGTTGTTGTTGTTGCTGCTGCTGCTGCTGCTGCTGCTGCTGCTGCTGCTGCTGCTGCTGCTCGGACTGCTCGGCCAGGTGAGTCCTCTCGTGTTTGCGCAGACTTGAGGACACCACGAATGACTTCAGACACTCCTCACATTTGAAAGGCCTCTCTCCAGAGTGCACACGCCGGTGCTTGTTGAGGCTGGAACGCTCCGCAAACGACTTGTCGCACTCCGTGCAAGAAAAAGGCCGAAGACCTGTGTGGACGAGCATGTGGCGCCGCAGATCCCAGGACGCTACAAAGGCCTTGTCACAGCTCTGGCATTTGTAAGGCCGCTCTCCGGAGTGAACGCGCTCGTGCACGGCCAGATCGGCCGGCTGCCGAAACCTCTTGGAACACTTATCGCACGGGTACGGCTTGAAACCCAAGTGCGCCCGCTGGTGGCGGCGGAAGCTGGAAGGGTCAGAAAACATCTTGCCGCACTGCGGGCAGAGGAACGGCTTCTCGCCAGAGTGGGTGCGGAGATGAGACTGGTAGGAGGAGAGCTGGGTGAAGCCTTTGCCGCACTGCTCGCACTGATAGGGTTTGTTCTGGGAGTGAATGCGCTGATGGCAGGCGAGGGAGGAGGAGCGGGAAAAGGCTTTGCCGCAGTCGGAGCACAGGTACGGTTTCTCTCCGGTGTGGGAGCGCTCGTGGTTTTTCAGGTCCTTCAGCTCCGTGTACGTTTTCCCGCACTCGTCGCAGGCGTACGGCCGATGGCCTTGGTGGTTTCTTCTGTGTTTTCGGAAGACAGAAGGATCTGCAAAACTCTTACCGCACTCGGCGCAGAAGTATGGCTTCTCTCCCGTGTGAGAGCGCATGTGCACCTTCAGTTTCGACAGGGTGGGGTAGCTTTTAGAGCACTGGCGGCAAGAGTAAGGACGCTCGCCGCTGTGCTGCGTCATATGGATCCTCAGGCATATAGCTTGCATGAAGGCCTTGCCGCACTCTGTGCATACGAATGGTTTCTCCCCGGTGTGAGAGCGGCTATGGTTGCGTAGCTCCGTAGGTGTCTTGTAAGCCTTGTGGCAGTCGGGACACTGAAAGGGCCGCTGGGCTGAGTGAGTGCGCTCGTGCTTTGAGAGTTGAGCCTTGCTCGAGAATGTTTTAGTGCACTGAGGACACGGGTGTTGCTGCTGACGGTCCTTTGCATGCACAGAAAGCTTGTGGCTCCGCAGAGCTGACAGACTCTTGAAAGCCTCTGTGCATGCAGAGCATTTGAAGGAAGGTTTGGTTTTTGGAGGTCTGCCTCTGCCACGTTTATTTGCAGGCTGATCCTTCACCAGCTCTTCGTCTTGTTGTTGGCTGTCTTCGTCCTGTGCAGGAGGGGTGTACTGCTCTGCAAGAGGTGGGCTGCCAGGCTGAGGGGAGGCCATCTTTACATCTGCAAAGAGATCATATGGAAATACTTTTGTAATAATTATGTAAATAAACAGATCATTTGCAGCATAAGGATATGAGACTGGAAGATTGTTCCACAGACATCAGGCTAATGACAGATATGAATTAGGAGAGCAGACCGTCAGTGACAGTGGACCAGAAAATAATCTGTATAATAACATAATGACAGAAATATGTGGGTGTGCATTAAATCACAAAATGGCTGGCATTAGGACCTCAGGGACAATAAGCTAACCGCTTTGATGCCAGAGGAAGTTGGCGATGCAATGACACAGATCACAGTGTATGAATGACTGACTGACATGTGCCCGACCGGAGACGAGGATCAAAGATCACGAGTCAGTGCGAGGTGTTAACAACCGGATACGACATGTATGTATTCATTTTCGCTAGCTCTCTCGCTAAAGACTTTAACTAACTCAAAATGGCTGGCTTTAGGACCGGCTGCACCAATTCACTCGACAGTGTCGTCATCATCATGACCGTGATTATGCGGGATGGATTTAGCTAACATTGTCGGTATTTGCATCGTGTACGCATTAGAGAAACAAATGTATTTCTTACCTGAATCAGGACATTAATAGTTGGTCGATAATGCCTGGAAAAGCGCTTCGGTACACGGCTGCATTTACTGTGAGACACGGTGATTGCTGTTGACTGGCTGCAGGGCGGGGGACGGCTCTAGGACCATGATGACGAAAGCTCTCGGCAAGCCAAGTGTGCAACATTTTAATGTGTGTAATGGTAAAAAATTCAAGATAGGACACATAATAAATGTATTAGAAGACCACTGGTAAAACATGGTAGTTCTAATAAAGTTAGCAGATTGCCTGTCATAACGGAAACGCGTACCAAGCCGCAACAAAGATATTTTACAATGCTCATAAGTCAATGGCAGAGCTAACGCTAGCTACGTATGTTAACCTAGCTTTAAGGAACAGCTAGCTAATGTGTATTAGCTAGATGTTTTGCGAAAATCAGACGCAGAGTAATGAGATGAACAGTTCAGTTTTGGGTTTTTATTTCAGTTTAATGTCTGCTTTGTGATTAATTTAACGCTAAGCTCGACGCAGTTTGTATTAATTAAACTTATAGCCTATCTAGCTAGCATAGTGACTTTCGAGGGGGACGTATTTCGCTGCTGCACATTTCCTGTTTCCTAGCAACAAGACCAATGTGGAAATGGGGCTGGGAGAAAAAAAGACAATTGGAAAAAGGGGGTTGCCCTTTACACAAAAATAAGGTTTTTTTTAAACAATGAATGGAAATATATCTTCGGGGGCTGGCACTGAATGACTACTGCTACAGGTATTTAATTTGACGCGTTTGCTGACGTTGTGATTCCGCATTTAAAACGACTTCTTGTCTTTTTGGTGCAATGTTTGTTTAGCTAGCCGCGATAATGCTATGCTAGCTGGTAGCGCGCTAACATGTACCCACTGTTTCGATATACAAATGTAACCGTAGTCGAGTTGTCCGCTCTTCGATGAGTATGTTCATTCAGGTTTTGTTTGTTACGTCGGAGAAAATGTGTGTGTGTATGTAGTGGCACTAAATCTATAGAGACCAGGCGTTTCCCGGTCTATTGACACAGCTAGCGTTAGCTAGTTCAGTTAGCCTGCTGGTGCAGAGATGTAGCAAAACATGGCAGGCTGGGTACCGTCTGTAGGTACTGCATTCAACTTCATGAAATTAAATGAAATGTGGTTTATTGGCATGGGAAACAAACGTCTACATTACCAATGGTGAAATAAAAACACACATGTACATACAATAACTATACGAAACATCTAACGTTACTAGAATAACGCGTAAACATGCTGTGTACAATTGCACCATTGTAATCAAATATATAAATGAAAATAGGTCAACTTTAACATACAAATATAAACAGAAACACGGGGAATTATTCTTAAAATATATACATATATAGGCCTATATATATATATATATATATATATATATATATACACACAGATAAATAAAGGTAACTTAAGATAAAAATAGAAAAATGTGGACATTGCTGTTAAATGTAAATACAAATAAGTGAAAACTGTTTAAACACTGCAACATTTTAATTAAAATGTATTCAAAGGTATCTGTGTGTAGAAGGTCAGATGGTCAGTGCAGGATTACACAGATGGTTGATGGTGGTTTTAATGAGTCTGTCCATGATGCTGGTTACCAGTATCTAGAGGCACATTTAAACTAACATACCGTGGCTGTTTTTTCTCCTAAGATTTATTGACTATTATGGATTTTAATCAGGGATAATTTCTTGCGAGGCATAAAAAAATAGATGTTCACTGTTTCTACAGCACGGACTCAGGTGTGATGCACAGGTTAAGTTGTCAATTTGTATTGTAGAATTATTGAAGAATAAACATATTTAGGAATAATGCATACCCGGTTATTTGTAGCTTTCCTATATTGTATACATGATGATTCATTGCATAAAACTGAATACTGTTACTTGTTAATGTATTCACCACAGCTCTAACTGGAATCTCTTCTGTCCTCAACAGCTCAATTTGCCTGCCTCTCCTAAATTCAAGTCATTCTCCTAATTGTGTGGAACTGCTTCTCAACATCTTCTGCCCTGTTACCTCCCTGGACACTCCTTGGACCTTACTGTAAAGATATCTTCTTCGTATACGGACAATAAAAGCATCTAATGCATTCCCCTCCTGCATATTCATACACACTGTGTCTGGTGCACTCAATCCAATCGCTCTCTTGTAATGGCAGTGCAAGACCCTGGCAGGACAACAGGTTTTCCTTGCAAACAATGTGGCGTGGTATGTCCCAATATGCCCAGTCTGCTTGAGCACATGGATGCTCACCTTCAACAAGAGGAAGAACGCAAATTTAAATGTGATGAATGCGGACGTGGTTATAGGCATGCTGGTAGCCTAGCTAACCACAAAAAGACTCACGAAGTGGGTTCTTTTCAATGTAACATCTGTGGTAAAGAAAACTCTAACGCTTCGGCCCTGAAGAGTCATCTCCGGAGCCACACTTCACAGAAAAAGTACTCCTGTGTCGAATGTGGGAAGGCTTTTCGTCTGGCAACACAGTTGGCTACACATCAGAAGGTTCATCTTGCCCGGCGAGTAAAGGAGCAGTCATATAGGAAGGTCGACATGGAATATGAAGACGGAGATGAAATTGAAAATGATCACCCGCATCATCTCAGTGAGCAGTCGGCCAGTGTTGGGATTTCTACAGAAAGCAGCCCAGCTGAGGACAAGACAGAGGTTGTTTATAACGCACAATCCGAGAACTCTGATGATGCAGCAAATCGGCCTTTCAGATGTGACTTGTGTGACAAATCATACATACACCATCGAAGCCTGACCAATCATAAAAAGACTCACCAAGTGGGAATGTTTGAGTGCACAGTGTGTTTCAAACTGTTCAATAACATGGCTGCCCTCTACAGCCACCAGAGAACTCACAAGACAAAAAGCGGGACAGACCATGATTCAGTGAGTGGGTCATACACGGGCACACCACTGGACCAGTTTTCACCTCAGAGCCAGGATGGTCCAGTAAATTTTTGCCATTTGTGTCAAGTACTGTTCCCCAATGATGAAGAGTTCCAGGAACACATCCAAATGCATAACTCTTCATCTTTATCATTTGGGCTTCAAGATGCCTTGTCAGAGAACCACAATATATCATATGACAACAGTATTGCTTCACCTGAGTCAAACTTTTATGCATCTCCTATAAATAATGTTCCCTCAGTATCATCAATAGATAATCACGGAGGCTTTGATCAGCCACAGGAGCAGATTAGAAGTAACGGTCACGTGTACTCGGACTGCTCCAACAATCAAACACCACCTTCCAGTAGCACTCAGGGAGAACCCCAGACCATAGACGCAAGCATTCTCAATCCTGCCCTGTTGCAAGACACTGACAATGCAACTGAAATGGAAGAGACTTCGCCTGTAGATTCTGACGAGCGTCCCTTCAAGTGTCACATCTGCGGTAAAAGCTACCGGCACTCTGGGAGCCTCATCAACCACAAAAGGTCACATCAGGTCGGGATTTACCAGTGTTCCATCTGCAGGAAGAGCTATCCTCACCTGGCCGCCCTCAAAAGTCATCTTCGTCTCCACAAAGCTCAGTCGTCAACTTTTGGCCTCACCACCGAGGGAGACTGGCTCTCCTCGGAGCCTCTGACTCTGGATAACCAACAGGGCTGCTTCTCTCAAGACCAGGAGGAGGAGCACGCTCATCCTGTGCTTGGTATGGATCAGGAGAATGGAGTTGACCACAGCAATGAAGCTTTGTACCACGAGCAGTTTAATCAGGACTTTTCCCAGGATATGACTGTGCATCTACCTCACAATGAACACCTGATGCAGAGGCACATGTGTGCAGACTGTGGTGAGACATTCGCAGATATTGCAGGGATTAAATCGCACAGTTGCCCACTGCTACAGCAGCAACATGACACCACTAGCAGTGACTATGACAGTAATATAAATTTCCAGGACAGTAATGGTCACTGTGCCGTTGGAAATCCAGGGAGTAATGTAGAGTTCCACGGTCTGAACGGTAGCCACGACCAAAGTTACTTCGAACAAGACTTCCATGACAATATGAGCAGCGATCAGCTGAATGGTGGCGGAGAAGGTGATAACGCTGACGACGACGAGGATGACGACGGAGATCTTTATCAGTGCTCCATATGCGGAAACAGCTACACCAGCATGAGGGCTCTCAGGAGCCATCTCCGAGGCCACACACAGTCCCACGGTACTCCTGCAAGCTCAGGGCCTTCCTCCATGTCCTCCCATGAAGAAGTGAAAGACGAAGAGCCCGGAGAGATGATGATCTGTAGCACATGTGGGGAAAGTTTTGCCAATAAGCAAGACTTGATCGCTCACCAGCTTCTACACAACAAGGACCAGGTGGATAATGTAAATCATTTACACATGAGCAACAGTGGTATGACTGGAGGCAAAGAGGAAGCAGAGAGCATCATCTGCGGCAGCTGTGGCATCTTCTGCACCAGCTACCATCATCTCGAGAACCATGGTTGCACAGCTGAGAGGACCGATGAGTTGACACACGGCAAAGAGGAAATGAAACTAAACGAAGTGGCCCAGCATGAAGACACGAGTCACGTCAAAGAAACTGTTGATACCGAAGATCGTCAGCACAAGTGTGATCAGTGTGGGCGTTCATACAGACACGCCGGCTCGCTCCTTAACCACAAAAAGTCCCACAAAACAGGTGTATTCAGATGCCTCGTCTGCCAGAAGCGCTTCTACAACTTGTTGGCCCTTAAAAACCATCAGAGGTCCCACTTTGATATTAAGAGGTTAGTTCCAACAATAATACACATCATTAAAGGTCCTATATTATGCTAATTTTCAGGTTCATACTTGTATTTTGGGTTTCTACTAGACCATGTTTACATGCTTTAATGTTAAAACAACACATTATTTTTCACATACTGTCTGTCTGAATATACCTGTATTCACCCTCTGTCTGAAACACTCCGTTTTAGCGCCTGTCTCTTTAAACCTTGTCTTGTTTTGTCCTCAACTCAAAGATATTCAGTTTCCTTGTCATAGAGAAGTAAACAAACAACAAAATATTCACATTTAAGAAGCTGGAATGAGAGAATTTTGAGGGGTTTTTTATTTCTTAAAAATTACTCAAACCGATTATCAGAATAGTTGGCGATTAATTTAATAGTTGACAACTAATCGATTCATCTTTGCAGCTCTAATACTTTAACAGTAGCACTTAGACCTGCTTTATGATTTTAAAAAAAACACACAATATGGGACCTTTAATACATTACACAATAACACAACAATACAACATAACACAATACAATAAAATTCTTACATTAATCACTCATGTTGCAAACTGTTAATTCTTGATGGAAATTATGAATAACTGTTAAACCAAAAAAGCTAACAGTTGCCTGTAGAGTTTCTGTTTCTTTATGTTGCATATGTGTTTTGTCATCATGGCTCCCTGTTTTGCAAACACAGAATTAACCATATGTCTTGTCTCCCCACAGGCATACGTGCCATGAGTGTGGGAAAGCCTTCAAAATCCAGAAGCAGCTATTGAATCACCTGAGAAGGCACAAAGAGAACCAAGCCAAAATCCAGGATCTCAACAACCAGATCCAGGCCCTCATGCAGATGAATGGGACCAGGTCGGATGGAGGAATGCAGTCCTTAACTTCAAATGCCAGTCAGGCTTTTACCTCTTCTCGACGCTGCAAGCAACTGCCTGGAGGGAAGAGAGGACAAACAAAGTGTGAGACCGCAGTGAAATCGGAGGACACAGGTGACCAACGGCCTTTCGCCTGTGACCAGTGTGGACGTACATATCGCCACGCAGGGAGTCTGGTCAACCACAGAAACTCCCATAAAACAGGTGAATATTACTGTTCAGTTTGTAACAACACCTACTCCAATCAACTGGCAATGAAGAACCACATGCGCACCCACTTTGCATATAAAAAGCACTCTTGCCAAAACTGTGGAAAGGGCTTTAGGGGAAAGAAGCAGCTATTAGCCCACGTTTGTGCAGACCTCAGAAAGGCTGGGGCCGGAGGCAGGAGGTCCCTAAAATCTAGAGCCTTTAAGTGTAAGGAATGTAAGCAGGCCTTTCTCTCTGTTGACCAACTGACAGCCCACACCTGCGATGGACCATCAGGCAGCAGCAATGCACAAACGTCTCAGAACAAAGAGGAGCGGCCTTTCACATGCAACATATGTAATCGCAGCTACCGTCACGCAGGCTCACTCCTGAACCACAAAAACACCCACAAGACAGGAAAATTCAGTTGCACCTTCTGCTCTAAGCCCTTCACTAACCCCATGGCTTTACGCAATCACACGCGCATCCATACGCAGAAGAAGAAGTACGTGTGTCTCACATGCGGAAAGGCCTTTCGCCTCGCCAATATCCTGCACAACCACCAGAGGGTCCACAACCGCGTGGCGAGTCACTTCAGCTGTCCGGCGTGTGGAAAGAGCTTCCAGGGCAGGTCTGGCCTGAAGAGGCACCGCTGCCGCAGAGGTCAGGAGAACTCCCCGAGAGCCGGAGTCCAGCAGTCCGAGAGGGGGGACAAGTGCTTCATGTGAGTAACTGTCATATTGTGAACTTTTGTCTATTAGTAATCACTGGGGTGGTTTTTATATATTTCCTATTTGTTTATCAAAGCTGTCCTGACCCGACGGTTACATTTGCCAGATCAACATATCTATGTTTATGTTAAGTTACTAGAAATTGCAGTACACAAAAAGATGATGCGTCTATTTTTTTTAAAAATGGCCCGCTCAATACACATCTCAGGGTCCCATTATAGGTCCCGTTTTGGGCAGCACCTAAGCCGAATTAATGAAAAAAAATCTTTTTGGGTGTCATTTATGACTGATATCTTGGTTGTAAAAAAAAAAAAAAACTTAATTTAAAAGATCCCTATCAACAATGTTTGTTTATGTGATGTCTTATTGTTAAAAGGACAAATATCAGTCAACTGTTATTGGACTTTTAAAGTATTGGTATCAGCCTCAAAAATCCAGTGTTTGCTTGTTTTTTGGTTAGGCTCTTATTTTGAAAGTATGATAATGTTTAATAACAGTAAAAGTACAGTAATATAAGTAATTTGCAGGTTGATAAAGAGTTCACTGTAGGGCTGCACGATATGAGGAAGATATGTGTTATTATGGGCCTCGTGCCTATGACCTAATCACAGCTGTAATGATGTTCACTCCCTCTTGTGTGATATTGCTTAATTACACAGCTTTGTTGAATACTCTTATGAATAACAGACCGTTGCTGCTATGGATGCAGTTCTGTACTCTGGAGGAGCATTTTTAAATCAATATATTGCTTTTTAAATTAATATTCTGTGTCAAATTATTGATTTCTTTCGTAAGTATCCATGTAATAAGTGGGATAATGTAGAGTGAGGAGGTCAGTATTGTGGAATTAAGCCCTCCAGGGTGATTCTTCACCCCATCTGGGTTAAATTTGCAATAATGACCCGCTCGCTCTACATTATCCTTTACTGAATATTGCAATAATGATATTACTTGTGATAAATAAACAGATATATTAAAGTGTCAGTTCTGCCTTTCTGCTGCTTTCAGTATACTGCTAAAACAAGTAACATTCTTTTATTGAATAAATTGAACATTGAACTGAACACGAAGGACATCAAAAAAAAAAGATGGTTACATTTAAAGTAGGGCTGCACAATTCATTTTTATCAAAATCGCAATATGGACTAGTGCAATATCCAAATCGCAGGAGGGTTCAATATTTATTAAAGGCAAAATATGTGTCAAAATATCATTCTGAATGAAGTATTGTGGTGCTGCAGAGATGTGCCGGTCTACAAATTGTATTCTACAGACTTAAGAAAAAATCTGTGTTTGGTACAGATCCCTGCAAAAAATTGCACCATGATCATTTTAATATATTTTTCAATAAAAATGAGAATAACGATGCAAAAATTATCATAAAAAAGTACAATATCGTGAATCATATCACAATTGCAATATCAGACAAAATAATCACAGTTAGATATTTTCCTCATATCGTGCAGCTCTAATTTATCACGCAAGTTGACATTTCGATGACGATTTTTAAAAAAAGATATATTGTGCAGCCTTAGTTCACAGTTGTGTAAAATGATTTGAGGTGAAGTGTAATATCAGGCATTGAATATGAACATATCCTTGCTGCAGGTGTGACCTGTGTGGGCGCTCCTACCGCCACGCTGGCTCTCTCCTCAACCATAAAAAGACACACTCCGAAAACCTCCACCACTGTACCTTGTGTCTCCAGACATTTCCTGATCCTCTCACTCTACAGATACACACCCAGATGAGGCGCCACTGCTGCCCCGAGTGCGGAAAGACCTTCTGTCTGGTCGCACACCTGCAGAGCCACATGGAGGTGCACTCTAAGGACCGGTCTGTGGTCTGCAGCCCCTGCCAGCAGAGCTTTCCCAACACAGCCAGCTACCAGCAGCACCAGGACCTGCACCACGGGGCTCAGGACCCCTATCGCCACGGTGTGGACGAACTCGTAGACGACAACATCTGCTGGGACTCAGGAATAAATCAGACCATGGGAATGGACGGGATGCACAAGCAGGTTCCGCCGCCCTTGTCCCACATTCCAACAAGCATCGCTAATTCACAGAACGAGTCTGCCGGCGCAGAGGAGAAGAGCCACGTCTGCGAGCACTGCGGCCGCACCTACCGCCACGCCGGCTCCCTCCTCAACCACAAGAACAGCCACAAGACGGGCTCCTTCTTCTGCTCCGTGTGCCAGAAGGAGTTCACCAACCTGATGGCTCTCAAGAACCACCGGCGCATTCACACGGAGCCCAAGCGCTACCAGTGTCTGGAGTGCGGGAAGGCTTTCCGCGTGTCCACTCAGCTCATATGTCACCGACGGATCCACACCAAAGAGAAGCCCTTCGCCTGCCTGCTGTGCGACAAGAGCTTTTCCAGCAAGTCCAACCTGCGTCACCATCAGAAGATGCACCAGAACACCCAGACCTACGACTCCTCTTTTAGCATGGATGCTAACGCGTTTATGGACTTGGACATGGGGTCTTTCCTTTGAAGTCCAGAGCGTAGGGAGAAGAGGACAGGCGGTCCTCTTATTTATCTGTTATTCATCCCTCTATCAATAATTGTAAAACAGTATTTTTTTTTTCAGAAAGTGCTCCTTGGTCCTGACAGAAGCTCATTTAAAGACATTTCGTTACTGACTTCCAGTCTTGCGTCCACAGCAGATGGTGACATCACTCAAAAGAGGGTTGATAACGCCTGAATGTTTTCCATGAATACACAGGATCCTAGAATACAGGGCGCCCTGGCTGATGAAAATATTAGTCACCACTCATTCCTCAATGACAAACCAACCAACCAAAGTGAACAGAAAAGTGCAGCCCAGGTCCATGTAAGAACATTAACACCGATAACACGTTTTTGTAAGACAGTACTGTTCTAACGGTGATCTCTCCTCTCTTGCTATGTATTATTGCGTTCAGTGCCTCTGTAAGTTCCTTAGGAAACAAAATATACAAACTATATTTATCTCTGAATCCTTTTGGTTAGCTTTGCCGTCAGCGTGGAAGGACTGCTCACTTTCCTTTTGGATTCCATATAGGGCAAGCCTGTCGTTATTAAAGGAATACTTCACTGTCAAAATGACCATTTGTACATCAGTTACACTCCGAGTGTTGCCTTGAATTCGTGAAGAAAACTGAGAATTTAAAAAAAAATTGAGTAAATCCTTGATGCATTAAAGTAGAGCTGGGTGATAATTCAATATATTATCGTCTTTCAATGGAATCATATTGTAATGAAATCAAATATCGAGATATCATGATACACAATTAGGTCTTCTAAATTGATAATAAAAAGCTAACTAACTTAAATTTCTCAGAAAATCTGATGTGAAATATTTTGAGAGAATACTAGGAAAATGCATAGCTGGAAAAAATATTATTTTCTCTATAATGCATGAAACATATGTTAATTTTGCACTAAAGGTCTTAATTAAATGAGAAAATACTCAGTACTTTTCATTTGTCAAGTATTGTATACTCCACACAGGAGTATACAAAAATAGGCATTACCATGTGGTTATTTCATATAGACTGTTTATTTATTAAATTAGCAGAAAACATTCTATATCGTGATATATATTGTTATCGAGATCTGAAATGACCTATATTGGGACAGCAGATTTTGGCCCTATCGCCCAGCCCTACATTGAACAGCAAAACATCAGTTTACAAACTCACACAGCTCGTGCAGTATAAGCCAAGTCTCATTTATCCAGTCGTATGCTCAGTACTTTTTTTCCCGCTAAAACCTCACTATTTAAAACACTTCCACACAGACAAGATTCTCGGAAGAATGGCGAAAGTGTAAATAGTGAGGGTTTAGCAAAAATGCATGTTTGGGAAGTACTAAGTATATGACTGGATAAATAAGACTTGGATTATACTGCACGAGCTGTGTGACAGTTAAATGGATGTTTTGATACATGCTGCGTTTCAATAGTCGTTATACATGCCCTCAGCACTCGCCCTCGGGGGAATCCCCGCCGCGTAAGTGTCATAAGAGTCTTCCAATTGTCTGAAAAGTGAAGTTGGTGAGGTCGACCCTCGGAGGGCTGAGGGAGCGAGAGAACAACGATGGTCACTCACAATGCTTTGCAGTTGTGCATTTGGTGGAAGAAAATCCACCCACGGTTAGGAGGCAGTAATGTACGTAAAACTGCGATTACCACCACAGAAGAAGATTAATAAATTCACATTAATTTCTCCTTGTTAGCAGATAGTTTAATAAAACCTCAAGGCTTGATATTTTACTGAAAAATGTCATATAACTACTTAGTGTTGTGTGATTTCTTTATTCCCAACATTATCTGTAAACGCATGAAAAATGCTGTTTTGCAAGATATTGTAAACCCGTAGCAATAATAATAGTTCTGATAATCATGATACAGATCACAAAGATAAATTATAAATCGTAAACTCATTAAAATTAGTCTGCAGGTAACATATTTGGTAATCTGTAAAAGCAGTAATAATGATAATAATACATTTTATTTGTACTTTTAATACAACAAATGTGGCACAAAGTGCTTTACAAAAAAAGGAAATTGCATGACATGAATGAACATAAAACAGGGATAGAATGCCATAATTACTGGAAAATAAGATGGAAAATAAAATGTAGTTGAAGCAGTATAGTGCCAAGTCTGCACCTGGTGGTGGGTGATGGTAGTGTGAGCTGAAAGTGAATGATGGCAGGTGTGTTTCATTGTAATCACCCACTCTCCCCCTGCTCACTTTCCCCAGTGTAGTGTCCTGTGTGAAACACAGCAGTAGTTCAGCACGGAGTGACAAAACCAAAGTTTTCTTCACAAATTCGAGGCAACACTCGGTGAGTAATCGATATGCAAATGATCATTTTGACAGTGAAGTATTCCTTAAGTCAAATACCTCTGGGTGCGTCCAAAGGTCAGTGGCAAA
This sequence comes from Heterobranchus longifilis, assembly GCA_028570985.1. Taxonomy (NCBI): domain Eukaryota; kingdom Metazoa; phylum Chordata; class Actinopteri; order Siluriformes; family Clariidae; genus Heterobranchus; species Heterobranchus longifilis. Next base: position 5,028 of record JAOVVB010238532.1, on the reverse strand, counting down.
GTGATTTTCTGAAGTCATATTATCAAGTAAATAGTCGTACTGCTAATAATATTCACGTCGAGTGACATCGTATGCTAAAAAATTGATGTATTTATTAATTTATTCCTGTTATTTTATGTGCATATTTTATTAGAAAAGCTTTTTATGAATGTTGTAAAAGAAAAAAAAAAAAAATCTGTCTTCTAAAACTCATGTAGCCTTTAAGGAACGCCATTGGTCGATTACTTATTAGTTCTCAGTTACAACAGGCAGGAATGAATGAGCCAAACATTACTGGCAGCACTCAGGGTAAACCTTCAAAAGGAGCATACCTGATGTGTAAAACATTGTAGATAATCAGGTTCTAAACTGAGCATTTTCTTTCCACTTGTGCCATTTGGACACGTATAATTTAGCTCATGTAACGGTAGTCAAAGTCACTATAACAGTTCGCTGCAGCTCCACGTGCAGTGCGTGTTGTTGAATTATGATCCATCGCAAACCTTTGAGAAGTTATGTTGAAGTGCCAGTGCCTAAAATGTAAGTCAATTGTAGCAGTTTAATGTGAACAAACCTCTCGCTGTATTTGTCATATACTGTAAACCACGTGTTATATTGTCCGTTACACAATTTTATTTTAAATCTTATCCTCTGATTTGTAAAAACTCGTCAGCCGCAAACAGTTAAAATGTCTTAAAGCAGTCGATAAGTATTGGCGACAGTGAGGCGAAAGTGGGTTTTTTTTTTTTTTTTTGTCTCCGTGAACTTTCTTCCCTCACATTTTATGAATCAAATAGAAAGACTATGTACAAAACGCCTCATTTCTGCCAAGCACAAGTATTACTACAAACATACCAGGGCGTTTACAAGGATTAACCAGTTTTATCTTTACTGTTGAGTTCATGAACCACTTTGTTTTTTTAGTGAATTTATTGTTTTTCTGGGTTATTTTCATAGACTGTATATAAAAATGGACGACACGTCTCCACTGAACAAGTCTTGTAATTTTGCAGCCAGAATCTGCGCAATAACGATCGGGCGATATCGAAGTCCCGCCCATACGCCAGCCTGACCAATCACTAGTCACAACTGTCAATAATGGTGTTTCACCCCTTTTAACGGCATTAAATAACTAATTACAGGGTTCGTACAAAGTCTTGAGAGTTTGGAAAATGCTTAATTTTAACCGTTATGTTTTCAAGGTTAGGAATATGCGTGAATTTGAATATACTCCTTGAAAAATGCGTGTTTTTCAACATAATCTGGTCTTTCATTGACACAGTCACTCATGAAAACCAAAATAGCTTTTTAATATTTGAAATTAAACGATCCCATTGTCATATTTGTTTGTTGTCGCTTGGTGTCTCACACCAGACAAAACATCCAATCAAAGTTAATATAGCTGGTAAAATATAGTCATTGATTGCTGTGGGTATAAAGGGATTCTGTAAACGTTATTTTTCGCGATTGTATTTATAGTAACAATTTAGATGCGATGATGAAGGTTTCGGGAGTCTGGAAACGTTTGGTTTAGGTACCTTGAAAAATGCTTGAATTTTACTGTTAAAAATCTGTATGAACCCTGTAATTAAAACTTATCCGAAAAATTAACGCTTGACCGAATGACAGAAACCATATTTGGGAACATTTTATTTGACGTGTACTTCCTACTTTGAGTTTTTATTTATTTATATGTCCCATTCGCCAACACGGAGGGGGCGGGGTTTATTCTGCAGGGTTTTGGACTTTTGGGGAGCTGTCGAGCCGTCCATCTTTACATACAGTCTATGGTTATTTATTTTTTTTGCCATCTTTATATACAGTCTATTTTTTTTTTTTTTTTTGCCAAGTTGTCTAATGTGCCTGTTGTTCTATAAGTGGTTTCTTCTCACAAATCAGAAATCTAGCAAAAGTGAACACATGGACTTTATTTCATCTTTTTTTTTTTGAGCAATCTGAAATTAGATTTTCTTTATGCCTTATAATTACATTTCATGTACGAGTATGTTTGGCACTGGTCAGAAGTATGAAATACCTCATGGAAAGCCCTGCCTACCTAGCAACTGCTACTTAATGCCTCATGCAGCTTAATTGTAGAGAATACACTGTAACCATAGAGATAATTATCAATTGTAAGAGAAATAGAATGGATGAAGCATCGTTTTTAAGGTTTTACTTTGTAGTTCGCAGAAGCTGTTTTCTCTCGTTTCTCTGCAGTTTGTTGTTTTCAGAGTTCTATTTGCACATTTGTAGATGAGACACTTGTAGCCTAAGGAGGACAGGAAGTCTATAATAATGCAGCCGACCTGTCGTCGTCGTCCGTCGGTCAACAAGTCGGCTGTTGGATAGTTCACCTCAGTTTGCGGGTCGTAATTTTTAAGCAATATGCTGAAAGTATTGTTTCAGTGCATCAACCGAGTACATGTCATTTGTTTCGTCTTCTATCGAGTGCAGTGGCATCCGATTTAGTATTCTGACACTAGCCTTGAAAAACCCATGACAACTTGCCATTTTCAGACATTATTTAAAATCTTTCGTGTATTAATCGTAATGATTTAGATTATCTTACTGTAACATATTTTCGTATGCCATGGTAGCCTACATGTAAAACGACACACGCACACTTGAGTTAAAACTGTAAACTTTTTTCTTTTTTTCCATCTAATCTCCCTGTGGCACTTAACACGTTCACTCCCCTGTCATTGATCACAATCACAGCCTGGTATTTGTGGCTTGTGTTAATCTCAGAGCTCTCTATGTAAATATTTGAAGGAAAATATCGGTTGGATCTATGTACATTCTGATTTTCCTCAGCAGGTGAAAATCGCTAGATTAGTTATTGTGTAATAAAAAAAAAGCATATACCACATGTTCTGATTTATTATTGGATTTTCAGTGCTCAAAAATGTCAGCTCACTATTTAATTCATATTTATATAACTATTTTGTCACTCTGAAACGTAGATTTTTACTTCTTTGTTAGAACTTAGTTTAGAATATAAGCAAATTATTGAAAATAAAACTAGTTGAAAAATTAATTAAAAGACTCTTGGGAAATACATTGTTTGTTGTCCATATTCTTCCAATTGATAGTGATTGTTTGTATATTGTATATCTTTACATATTGAGATGTTTAAGGTGAGACATTTACTGCTTAACATTTTTTTTTTTTGCACTGGTCAATTATGAGATTTTGGGCTATTTTGCATTCATAGTCTCCTTTCAGACTTACACATTTAGGTGTTTATTTTACTAGATGTTGTCTATTTGAGTCTGTAGATTTATACTAAATTCACCAAAAGTTAGCATTAGATAATGCCTCATTTGCATATTTAAACATAACATTTCTAAAAAACTTGTAAGACAAAAAATAGTTGTCTTAATGTAAATAATCAACTGCCGAAGTTTCATAGTGATATCTCTTAGTTTAAATGGTTTACCATTTATAGTGCAAAATATATGGAATTTTACGACAGAGATCTTTAAAGGCCGTTTTTTCAAAATGATTTTTTTTCACTCATAGCCTGATTTATATAACGTTTAATTTCTAAAACCGTTGCAAAATTTGTTTTTTTTGTATTTGGCTGTTGATGGTATTTTCTGATTTATAGAGTGATAAAAAGAGATATCCAAAATTCTCTCTGTAAAAACCTTTGACTCTAACATGTCAGCAAAATGAAACCTGGACTTTATCCAATGTTCACATTTCTGTTCTGTAAATGTGTGAAAATTAGTGCATATTTAATAGGATAATGCCTTAATTGCATATTTAAACATAACATTGAAGAAAACTTGTAATATAGAAAATTATTGTCTTAATGTAAGTAATCAACTGGGGAAGTTTCGTGTTGATATTTATTAGTTAAAATGTTTATTCACCTGCAGTGTCTCTCCTTAAAGTTTTTTTCTCATTGCTTTAATATATTCAAACCTTTATTCATCCCAATTACTATTTTATTAATTTGATGGTCCTGAATATTTTATCCTTCACCAAGAAGCTTCTGGTTTCAGTTTTGTTTGTTAGTTTGTCTGTTTGGTTTTTGGAAAGCTGAATAACTAAAAATGTGTTAACAGACATTTGGTGTCATTTTCTGTCAGTTTTTGATGTTTTTGCAGTATTTGTAGTACTTTAGCTACTACACCTACTCAAGCAAAACAAATCTGGAATACTTATCCCACGATTGTCACGATGTCTATGTTGATGCTAATCCAGATCCAGATGCAGGACATGCAAAGACATTTTCTATTTGGGAATTAGAAATAACTGAAGTGTGTTTCAGGGACGGCCGTCTTCATGCTGGGGATGAGCTGCTGATGATTAACGGTCAGTCTCTGGTGGGTCTCACTCATCAGGAGGCTGTTGCGATCCTCCGCTCCACTACCGGTCTGGTCCAGCTGGTGGTGGCCAGCAGGGTAAGTGCACGCCATAGACCAGGGGTGTCAAACATGCGGCCTGGGGGCCAGAACCGGCCCTCCAAAGGGTCCAATCTGGTCCACTGGATGATTTGATTTGAAGTGTGAAACTTGCAAAGAACTATTTAATTCCACATTTTCCCCAAAAACCCCAAACATTTCTATTCCTATTTGTCAATAAGAGTAGCAGGCCTTTTGCTGGATATGCCGTTATAGATGCTAACGTACAGGCTACGTGACACAATACTGTCAAGCGTAGGAGCAGTCAGTGGAAAATGTCTGCAAAAAAGGAGAAAGTGGACACAGAGTGTCGGGTTTTTCATGACAAATGACACCTGTTCCTATTTCTTAAAGAGGGAAGGAGCCAGTGTGCTTGGTGTGTTCACAGCTAAAAGTACAAGATCTTGCAAACAGAGAAGATAAATGAATTGTTGGCAGGTTTGAGGAAACAGTAGTCTGTTTTTCGTCGTAGAGATTAGCAATGCAGCTGTGAAAGCTAGCTATGTCACTGCTAATGACAGCATCAGAATCAAAGCCGGGGGCACCCGGGTAGTGTAGTGATAATATTCCCTGCCTACCAACACGAGGGTCGCAGGTTCGATCCCCCGTGTTGCCTCCGGCTTGGTCGGGCGTCCAT
>JAOVVB010238504.1:0-22577 GCA_028570985.1 Heterobranchus longifilis | reverse complement strand
TGTCTCAGTGTCCAAATATCACCCATGGATGTATAATAAAACCTGGATACAGTGTTCGAGGCAGAGCTCCGTTCATTCTTATGAAAGTTGCTCAGTGGTGCACAAAGCCAAAAAAGCTCAACTGCCGCCCGGCTCTTCCAGACTTTCAAAATCTTATCAAACCAAAAGAATCAAATCCTGATAGTGAAACGAGTCATTAATGCAGAAAAAAAAGTATCCACAGATTTATAGACGTCTCTTTCGCCATGTAACTCAATGGGAAAAAATATTTTTGGGCTCCATGGCATTACGCAATGGCCGCCATAGTTGTAATACCACCGTTTAGCCACTATGTCAAATTGGCTTCAACGGTCGGTGCACTTCCTGGGGGCCTTTTTCACACCTGTAGTTCGTTTGTCTGGTCCGAATCGGTTGATGAGTTTGTAAACGTTTCCCCGTTAATTCGGTTGCTTTTCACACAGAGAAAAAAATTGACCAAAGATGCGTCACTACAAACCACGTGAGAACGTTCACTCTGCTTATTGGTCAGATGTGTCTGGGGGCGGAGCAAGAAGGGAAATACAGGAAGAAGGTCCTGTGTTCTGGACTAGTGCATATTTCTAATGGATGTATAATAAGAACTTATGATAGCGGGCTGCCGGCTGCAAATGTGACATGAATACAGCCGCGGTCCCTCCGTCTCTTCCTGCTGATGCACCAGGAGGACAGTGGACTCACTTGTCTCCAGAGCTTGACGTCCCGTCTGCTCATGGGAGGCAGCGGGACCTCAGCTGTATTCATGACATATTTATGGTCTGATAAACCAGAGCCCTCTGCTCCAGGAGCCGTTGAGTTCAAACTTGCAGGTGCCCGGGTAGTGCAGTGGTAGATTCCCTGCCTACAACACGAGGGTCGCAGATTTGAGCCCCTGTGTTGCCTCCAGCTTGGTCAGGCGTCCATACAGTTCAGTACAGTACGGATAGGGGTATATGTTGCACTAGCACCTCCTCTGGTCAGTCGGGCGCCTCTTCGGGGAGGGATTAGTGTGAGCCTCCCTTAGCTTAGCAGGGGGAATTGGCCAAGTACAATTGGGGAGAAGACGGGGGAAAAAATAAAAAAAACTTGTGGAGTACAGCTGTTAGTTGGGTCGGATCGAGGTCGGATCACGTTGCTGTGTTCACACCTCCCCAAACAAACCAAGAGGGGAAACGAACCAGGGTTGGATTCAACTGAACTAAACACGGCAGGTGTGAAAGCGCGTGTGCTCAGTGCCAGAGTGCATGAGGTAGATTTTTCTCTCACCTGAGTGTCGCGGTTCTTGATGTTTTGAGTTTGGCGGTCAGACTCCAGCTGTAGACGACCTGGGACAAGAGAGGGGGATTTCATAGATCACATATCTCTCTTTATCCACCTGTCTGTCTGTCTGTCTGTCTGTCTGTCCGTCTGTCCGTCTGTCCGTCCATCCTTCCTTGTATCTATCATCAATGTTGATTTTGCTGTTTTTCTTGAAAGAACAGCAGAGTATTTCAAGTCCTCCTCTGATTGATTCTGACATTCTGCCAGTGTGAATGTAGGACGTATGCTATCAAATAATGCTCCACCAAAAAGAGATCAAAAAGAGAATACATTCAATCATACATATAGTTGCGAGGTGTGCTCAAAAGTTCAGGCAAAAAGCTATTTTGGACAAAGTTTTTAGAAGAAGTTTATTATTTTATTTTTTATCCTGTCTATGTACCCTGGCACATAGACTGGTATGTGTGTGCAGGTGTGTGTGTGTACCTTGTTCTACCAGGAGATCAGCCTTGACTCTGTTGAGTCTCTGACACTCCCGACCAGCTCTCTCCAGCTCCTTCTGGCAGTCTGTCAGCCTCCGCTCCTTCTCCCTCACCGTCCTCTGGTGGTTCTGGTAAATCTCCTGCAGCTGCTCGTCTGAACCCTGGAACACCTGCCGCACACACACTTCACTGGCTTAGAGTGGCTCTGAAGCTCAAAGAGTTCAGCTTAGCAACCTGCCAGGGTCCATGATCAAAAATATATGCACCAATGGATCTCTGAAAATTATCTGGATTAAAAGACACAGCATAGGGCTGGGTGTTACAGGCAAAATCTTCTATCCTGATATACTGTATTTCCTCAAATAGTGGCCGGGGGCGTGGTCGACACAAACAAATAAAGGCCTTCTGGTAATTTAATAAATAATTAATTAATAAATAAATAGTCTATATGAAATAGCCATATGGTAAAGGCTATTTTTGTATACTCCTGTGTGAATTAAATACTTGACAAATGAAAAGTAAAGAGCATTTTCTCATTTAATTAAGAACATTAGTGCAAAATTAACAGTTTCAAGTGAAATTAGAGAAATATATCATTTTTATACATTGACTGTGTTTATATACAAGCACACAAAGAGTGTGATGTAAAAACAAAACCACTATCTTCAAGTGATATTTCACATCAGATTTTCTGAGAAATTTGAGTTAGTATGTACTTATTATTATCAGTTTAGACGACGTAATTGCATAGCACAATATCTCAATATGTGATTTCATCACGATACGATTGCACTGAAAGACGATATATTATCATATTGAATTATCGCCCAGCCCTAACACAGAATAAACCTACTTCAGGTGAAACAATGCCTAAATACAGTCATTACATTAGTGCATTTATTAGTCCGTGGAATAGTAGACAAGCTGCCGAAAATGATCACGTGCGAAGATAAAAATGAAATGTTGCGATTCTGTGGTCATAATTCTGATAAACACACAATGTTTATTCTTCACATTCTACACATAAAGCATCTTAAATTTTGAAAAAAAATCATGTGATTATCACACTGACTATTCATCTCTGTCACTCTGCAACACAGAAACAAAAGACCACTCGGCTGCGGACACTTTCACTCTGTCAAACAAAAACAAACAAACACAACCGAGAAGCCAAAAACAGATGGCAGGGAGAGATTCTTGGCTCCCGTAAGGCAGAGGAGCAGAAACCATCCAACAGTCGTAGAAGACATTCATATCAATACAGTCCAGTAATGAAGTGGCTTGTCATTAGAGAATGACAACAACCTCATCCACCATCTGCAGTCTTTCTGTTAAGTTTCCCATTTAAGTTAATGATACTTACAGAGTGGCGTCTGGAGTGTTGTAAGCAGGTGTTTAGCTAAATAAACACTCAGAGTGACTTGCTATGTTTTCCTCTTTTTAACCTCATTTTTGTTCATCCATTTCATTTTTTTTTAATTCATCCATAATTATCTTTCAAGCATCTTGTCAGGTTTCCCAAAACACTTTAGCCACCGTGTTGCCTCCACAATTAGTGGTATCTGAGGAGGGTGAGGAGAGATTTTACTGTTTCCTCCCATTCTTAATTCCTCATTTCTGTTTCTCATTCCTATACAAGCTTCCCATCAAATGATTCATTTTTACATCATAAAAACATGTTCTCATGTTTGTTTACATGTGTGTTTGTGTTACCTGTTCCATTGTTTCCTCCAGCTCCTTGTTGTCCTGCTCCATCTGTTTCTTCCTGCTGTCTAAAGCCTTGATGTCGTTGTCCAGCTTCATCACTTTCCCCAGTTTCGTGTCAATATCTGTCAGTCGACTCTGAAAATTAAAATTGAATTAATAACTTAAGGGGCACTACTGTTATACTTCAGAGATGCCTACATTTTTTGTAACTAATAATTGCTATAGTTAAATATCTAAAATGCTTGTTCGATCAATACAATATATTTGCTGATTACAGCTATAAAATAAAAACATTAACTTTTCTCTCTGTCACATCATTAACTTGACTTGTGATTATTTATGACATTCAATAATGTATTAATCCATAAACAAATAGTGAAGATGACAGTTAGTTACTACTCTATATCATTTTTTTTTCTTGATATACATATCAGGATGCTTTGTTGGGTTTTTAACCAGCAAATTCAAGTATTTTTCAAGGACTTTCCAGCCCCAAATTCCCTCAAATTCAAGGACCCAACACAGCATAGTTTGAGGCCCAAAACAAGGTTAATTACTGTTATGTTAAAGAAAAAAAAAATCCATTTATGTATATCTTCAAAAACCTGCAAAACAGCTTGCTTTCTTGTCAGACATGGTTATCCAATCAGTTATTTAAGCAAGTGACACGACTGACAGTCTACTATGAAATACTGTGTCAATACAGTGAAATTATGAGATAAATTCAAGTGATCTATTGATTTATCAGTGCATCCCTCGATGTGTTTCAGACAAAGAATTACATTGCTTACACAACTTTACATAAAATTCCAGAGGATGTTGTGTAATCTTAAAATGAAAAAAAGGTCTGGGCAAACTAACAGTACAATGTTAGAAAGCTTACTAAATCAATTTTGCACTTGAGAACAGAACTATCAACTGTTGGCTTTGTCTTGAAACACGTGTATCAACGCACACGCAAACATGCATGTGCGGGCACGTAAGTTTATAGTAAGTATAGTTATATTATTTTATTTGTTTATTTTGTAATGCGTAGGCATGTTGATCTTTTAAAAGACACATTATGTTGAAATAAATACACCTATACAAGTAATGTCTCTCGCTGTATTGATTTACCCTTTTATGGATGTAATGCGCAGAAATAGATATTCGAATAGATTCAAATCTATGTGTTCTTTTAGATGGAATAGTCGAACGTCATTTTTGGCCAATTTTGACATCCCCTATCACCTACACACACACACACATCATCAACGAACCTCCAGTGGATCAATCTGGCTCTCGATCTGCTGGATGCTGTCTCTAGAGGCCATCAGCTGAGCCTCCTTGGTGGCCACGGTCTCTCTGATCTGCTGGGCTTTCTCCTTGTTCTGCTTCAGGTAGCGCAGCTCCACCTGACACTCTTTGACTGTCTGAGTCTGTTTGAGACGCAACTGACGCATCGTCTCCAGAGCTTTGATGTACCTAGGAGAAACACAAAGACATAGTAATACAGAAGTTCCCCTCTAATAGCAATATCTGCATGACATATGCAGGTTCATAGTTTTGCTTTGGAATCATTTTAGGTACAATGGAAACCGTTTACAGTGATTAACCGCTTATAGGGATCAAAAAGCTTTTTGGGTCTTTTCATACATGACAACATATGGAAAAACATTTTAAAACTACGGCAATTCTATTTTTTTTCTTGTTAAACGTAACTTCCATGATACTTCCATTATAACCGAGGAAGTATTTATTTTCTCAATGAAGAACACATGCCTCCTCTAAGCTTATGACAAACTGCCAAAAATTAGATGCAGCAGTGAAATTTTTATTTGAACTACAGTAAGCTATATTTTACATGCAGTACTGTATAGTGTATTTGAATTATACACAGTACTGTAATTTAATTTGTACACTAATTTGAAAAAGGGTTTGAAACAGCTGCACTGTATTTTTAAACAGTCAATAAAAGTCAGTAAATAGCAAAGCTATCAGCTTCATTACTTTATATTCATCATGTAATAAATAATAATACAAATGTCAATTAGATGGTAATCCGCATGAGAAATTAAGAACAAAATGTGTTATAATAATCATGCGCTTATAGTGCTCAATTTGAACCGGACAGACGTGAACACTATAAGAGGTTTCCACTGTAATGGGATGCTTTACATTTAAAAAACAAAAAATACAAAAATGAAAGAATGAGTGGTCTTTACTTGGTTGCCGCAAAGATGGAGTCAAACTTGTCTTTGAGTGCTTTGCCTTCGCTGAGTGGCCAGTTAGACTCTTCTTGGTGACAAAAGATGACATGATTCAGCACAGGCTTCGACACGCCCAGTGCAGAAATCATCTCCCGATCCAGCTCGCCACACTTTGACGACAAGCTCACCTTCTCACCGTCTCTGGATGAATGAAGACGGAGGTCACATGTAAAGAAAGGGGTCATGTAACATGAATATCAGTTCAGAAAAATAGATTTGTTTTTTTAAGAAAGTGACTGTGGCTTACTTCATTCTGGTAATGACCTGCTCCAAACTTTTGAAGGAGTAGTTCTTTGCCTTCTGAGTGCAGGACATGGAGCGATGGATAGTCACTTTCTCTGCGTTGACGTCGGTGAATAACAGTCGGATCTGTGCTCTCACGTCCGTCTCATGGGCGTCCTGGAATTCACACAGTATGGATTTACTTTTACAAAGATAACCTCAGTGATCCTGATCTGACAGTATAGAGACATGGACTTTTATTAGTTTAGGATTAAAATAGTAAGGACAATAAAAAAAAACATATAAATGAGCTTGTTGTAATGATGAAGCCATAACAAATTGGCCCTGTACATCCAAGTCGTAATCAGTCTTAGAAGTCAATCATTGCTTCATTTTTAGTAAACATTCTGTTTTTGATATGAAGACTACCACCAAAATAGTGAAATTCATAAACTAATCAGAACTAAGTACCGTTAAATGCGAACATAAAATGCAAAAATAAAGCAGATATCTGAAAGCAAAAACAGCGACGCAGGAGAGAAACTAAATTTCAAACCACAGAGATTCAGTTAGAAGCTACAAATGTACCGAGTGTTGAACACACAAGACTTTTAAAAACGCCTTTTTCTCTGCTCATGAGTAGAGTCGCTTGCGGAGAAGCGGAGAAGGGGGTTCGTCACGGGTTGGCTGCGGCCGGCATGACATCACCGCAGCCCACCTGGAGGCAGGTTGGGCTCGTTTTGGTCCTACTCTGGACAAGGAGCATCCGGGCACGGTTCGGCGCGGCTCCTTTTGGCTCAGCGCAGCCAAAAGTGCCAATGGAAAAACCCCATTAGTGTGGGCTAACAACAAAGGGGCGGGGCTTAGCAAAGGATCAATTAGCAGTCAAGTACAAGAGAGCGAGCTCACCTTTGGATCATGAACAAATGCACCTCCTTTAGATCCAGGGGGAAGTTCTCCTGCTGTTGCATATCTAAGGCACTCAATAATAGTCTGGAAACAAAAAAGAAAAGGGTCATATTGTACAAGAATGAAAACATGAGAGTTGCAGTTATCATTTTGAAATGTTTTTTCCAGCTTTCACTGTGGCAACTTTCAAAATATGAAAATAAAGAGCAAAAATCACCAGACCGGTTAGCCCAATCCCAATGCATAGTCAACTTTCTTGTTCATTCTCTACAGGTCATGCTTCACAGTCAACCTTTGCTCTTGCCAAAACATGTTCTCAAACCGTTTTTCCTGCTCCGTTGGGTCCAACCAGCACAGTCAGCGGAGTGAAGAAAGAGATGACTTGTTTGTCTTTATCCTCAATCCCAAAGCTCCTCACCCCTAGGATGCTCATCTTGTCTATCTTTGACATTTTTGCTTTCTGAAAGAGAGAGAGAGAGAGAAAAGGAGATCATATGACTCAAATCAGCAGCAGTGATGATAACAGGCCAAGCCAAAGCATTTCACTGTGAGGTCATATGCAACAGAGGAAGACTTCTAATTTGCAATGCCACCTAAAAATTAATCTGCAGCTACATTGATGAACACATGTATCAATCACCATCAATATTGGTTTTGAAGTTGCTGTAAGTTTGCAATTTGCAGCTATGATTTATTTTATTTATTTATTAAAGCTTTTTTTCCCGCAAATTTGGCCATAACATATCATACAATATCTTAAAAAGTACTGTGCTGAAAAAGTGAACAAAACTTCACCAAAAAGACATTTTTGAGTTGCTGTATTTTCAAATAGTCACCTACAGGACCAACAACTGATTTACAAACCATTTTACATTTTTCATCTCAAGAGATGAACAGCAAAACTATGAGAAATATAGCATTTGTATGTTAAGCACTCCACAGTGTGAACAAAGAACAGTTCTCAATCAGACCTTATTTATCATGTGTCTGTTTTAAATAGTTTTTGGACACCAACTGAGTATATAGCAAAAAGGGATACGCTTTAAAAAAAGAAAAGGAAAAAAATAATAAGCTATACCTGGCTTTGAATAGTTTGAAACTTTGAAACTTTATTACTCCATTTATATAAGTTAGTCTAGTAACCTGGACATCCAAGTCAGCTGATTTCTGCAATGCAAGAGTAATATAAAGTTTCTAAAGCACAGGTGTTTTCAGTTATTCTGGCTGATTAGACCTTCGCTCAGGTTGAAGCATAAGGTTGAAGGTGGGCCGGAGTTTTGATGGGAATTCATAAGGTCACAAATCTTCCTCTACCAAAAGAATGATAAAGGTGTAATTTGCCTCGCCCCAAAAGGGGGAACAAAGCTATCAGGAGACTCAGGAAGAATCAATTAGTCTGTACACGCCCACACACACAGTCCTGGGACGAGGGCGAATCAGCCAGACTGAACACACCTGTGTGGGTGTCCGAGCCTTTAACAAACAGTAACTGTTACTACCGGTACATTCCGAACGTCGCCGTAAATTACAACTCCGTATTAGTTAATGTTTTAGAGACGGGATTATAATATTTTAAAAAAACAACTAACAACGTTACCTTTTAAAGTGTTGAAGTTACTGGGTGGTTTTAGTGTAACTTTTGTAACGTTAGCTAGCATGTCTGGGAAGCTAATGTTGGTTACAACTCAGCAGGCTAGCTAACAAGGTGAGTTTGGCTATATGCTACGTTGTAGTGTTTGATAGTGCAATACATATGATAGTGATAGTCCTCCGTGCAATACAACAAGAATGCTTTTCGCTAGTAGCAGTAGTCTCTCCAGTCGTATATATTATGAATTCAACTCACCTCAAGTGTTGTTGTAGCTCAGAAGTGAAAGTAGAAAAGTACAGTTTTCCCGCTGTGGGGGAATGTGACGTTCTGACGACTTCCGGGAGTGGGAACATGGACATACCAACATATAGAACGGTAATTCTCACGCGACCATGGATGTATAGACTCCATGCACTCGACGAATATCCTATTTTTGTCAGTGAGTTTGTGCGCTGTCCACACATGAATGTTTGCTTCATCGATGCTTTAATGGAACTGCAAAAACGGAATTAATGTTTTCTATTCATTTTATTTCTGTGACCAGGGGTCGGCTCAGCTCAGTCTTCTTCTGTGGTGCCTGGCGAACTCCAACCGGTGAGTTATTTACATGGATGTATAAGGTTATTTAGACTGACCATAGACTGTATACAGTGATGAGACTGACCTTTACTGTCTAACTTTCACTATTCTTGGTATCTGTTTTGTTACTGTACATACTAACCGCTATATGAATATTGCCTGCATTTTAAAACCTTAAAAAAGATGTGCTACTTAAAATATCCCACCCCTTAATACCCCTGACTGACATTTGACATATAATAGGCTATCTTTTCAGCTGCTGCAGTGGAAAGATTATAAAGTAAGCTAGTGTTATTCTATTGTATTTTTCTTATTGTCAACAAATCCCATGAAAACACCAATACCAAAAATTAGTCCTCCAGGCTCCAGCTCTCAATACTTTTTGACTTCCACACACTCTTTGGCACTCAGCCCGAAGCCCATTGGTATTTATTTATTTAGGCTTTTTTTTTTTTTTTTTTTTTAAGGCTACGTTAGGCCTATTTCCTAAAACAGCCTGGCACAGATTTTTTTTTAGCAGACTGTAATGCATTTTGTTGGTGACTATTTTCAGTAGTGGATTAATACATACATGGTGCTCTAGTGCAGTGGTTCCCAACCTGGGGTTCCCGACCCCTACTAGTGGTTGCCAACTTTAGAAAAAAATAAAAAAAAATAAAAATAAAGTTTATACAACATAGGAAAATTTAAAAACTACAAAAAGCAAGGATAAACTGCACACACTAATAGCTGTATACAATCAGCATGTCATTAATTTCTGTGAATGAAACTGTTACTTTTGGGATTAATGTTATTGTAATAGTCTATTGTTGTCTAATTATTGTCTAATTGAAACTTAAAAAAAAAAACTCACATAATAGAGGAAATTGTATTAAAAGTTCCTAAAAATAATAGGAAACTCATCTCAGATGCAATATTCGTCTCGTTTTACACAAACTTCCTGCAGTTATAGTGTTCACTGTTTGGGTGAATTGTTCAGTTTATCAGTTGTGCTGTACTGTTATTGTTATGCATTGAATATAATATGAAATATCCATAAAATATGTCACTTTTAGTCAGGGGTTGCCAGTTTACACAATGATAGAAAAGGGGTCCCTTAAGGAAAAAAAAAAACTTTGGGAGCCACTGCTCTAATGAGTATTTACTGTGACAGGGCAGGGTATGCGGGATGAACTCAAAATGCAGTGCCCATGTTCATAATGAAAGAATATATCAGCAACAGTGTGGCTTATTTAAGTGTTTATGTGTTTTGAATAGTATTTGGACAACAATTGACTATCAGGCTTTGGCTACACAGGCAATGTGCTACTTGTTTAGGATACATTTATTGTTGGTTTTGGTCATTTCATGAGATTTAATATGAAAAATAGGATGACAAACCAATGGGAGCTTGTCTTGTCTTTAGATGCTTGTTTACTGCATTAAAAATGTCTGTAAATCACCATCACCATAGTTTTGAATGCTACAACAAATTGATAGTGGTTGTGCTTAAATTGCATTTAGATTTGTGTGTTTATATACTGTTAATTTTACATACATACGTTTCCATCTCCCGCACTGATCTTGACCAGTCCTCCTACCCGAACATCTGTCATTATAATTCAAGGAGGCCTATTCTTATATGTTCTTGACAATCTCTCATCTCAGAGCATTTACCACAAGGGGACAGTGTTTCCCTGTGGAAAAGCCATGTCTGCCAAATCTCACAGATCACACCACAGTCTTCCTCCTCCCTCCTCTCCTCATAATGCAATGCATCAATTTATTAGAGTATTGCTTTGACAGTTCTAGTAAGGCTGTTGGCCATTGCAGTATCTCAGTTATTAGAAGCCAGTTAAATGCAAATGAGATGCCTATTCTGTTTACTTCAGCAGTAATTTCCATAATTTACATTATAAATTCCAATTGATTGCAAGCCCACATGTAAAAGCTCTACAAAGTAACGTAGTCGTTTTGTAGGGAAGAAAATACACATTCTCTAAACTTTAATATTTTAAATAGAAAAGGAATAATCCCCTTTTCTTAAACTAATATTTTTTTCCTGAGCTTTTCTTCCAGTACTTAGGCAAAACCGAATAAAAAAAAAAACAGATGGTATGAGTAAGAATATGAAACGTCCGAGACGGCTGAGAAGCTGTGTGTGTGTGTGTGGGGGTGTGTGTGTGTGTGTGTGTGTGTGTGTGTGTGTGTGGGGAGGGAGGGAGAGAATAAATCTAATTGGGATAAAGGGGCATGAGTTATTTTGAGCCAGTGTTTGGGGTATGAAGAACAGTTTGCAGACGTCCAGACGGACCTGCAGGACTGGTTCACCACCTGCAGCTAACCCCCGAAAAACCTGAGAACATCATCTCTCTGACTTCCTCTCTGTGCTCTCCCCCTTGAAAGAATACGCACACACACACACACACACACACACACACACACACACACACACACGCACACGAACCGCCTTCTGCTTTCAGCCCACTGATTCAGTCTGTCTGTGTTATCAGCCCACTGACTCATTGTGCCTCAGTCTGTCCAGCTCATGGCCCTCTTTCTATTTCCATCCTGTCCCCACATGAAAATGCCATGACCTTGTGTCTTCTGTTGGACCACTGGAGGTATGTGTGTATGTGTGTGTTATTATGTTTATGTGTCTGAGTGTGAAAGCCTAATCCCACATGCCCACGGTCGCCCTTCCTGTCTAAATGGCTAATGGAATTGGTTTACTTGGCGTTTTTGATAATCACACGGACGAATCGGGAAGCAGCTGGTTCTCTCCCGCTTATCATCAAAACACGGTGCGAGAGCAAGCGAGGATAGAGGAGAGAAGAGATGAGGCCAGGGAAGAAGCTGTAGATACAGTATCGTGAAGAAGTGGCTGTTTAGAAAAAAAAAAAAAAAAAAAAGCTATATTTTTCTTCTGAATGAATAAATGAGATGTCGTGGACTGACAGTCAAAAGCAGTCATCGGTGGCAGACTCAAAAGCCGAACAGACAGATTTACCTTTCACTGAACTGTCTGTTTTTTGACATTTTATAAACTCCTTTCGCAAAACTTGCAGTGCCAATATTTTATAAAATCCTGAGGGACTGTTTTGAAGGCAAATCGGCCTTGCTCGCTGGAAAACGTCTCTCTCTCTCTCTCTCTCTCTCTCTCTCTCTCTCTCTCTCTCCCTCTCTAGGAGGATATAAAAAAAGCAGGAAAAGCTCATTGATGCATCAGAAGGTGCTCTCTGGATCCAATTATACATGTCATGCCAAAGCAACCGACAATAATCCTTTAAAGCTATTCTTTTCTTTTTTCAACTATTTTTCAAAACAATCTTTTCTTATACGGAGAATTCTTATAGTTTCCTCCTCACTGAGTGCTCTGAGTAGGGACCATTTTGGCCAGCAGCCTTAAAATGGTCCTCAGCTGAAAATAGAGATGGATTGATTTCTGAAAAGCAATCTTTTTGTCCTCATATCCCCAGCATCCAATGAATAGTGACTCGCCCTCTTCTTGCCACCCTCAGCTCTGCTTGCTTTCTTTTTACATCCATTTATAGGACAATAAGGCTGAAATCCTAACGACACAAGAACTAAAAAAGAAAAAGAATCGACTGAAGGATACATCTGTGTATGAATCATCTCCCAGCAAGCGATCTACATTCTAGTGCTTTCATGTTATTTTTTCTTTGGTGTGGCTTTGTGATTTTATTCTGTCGGAGTGACATTTTCATCTGTTTGACTTCACATTTCTGCTCAGGGCTTTAAAGTGATAGTTCGGAGGTTTTTGAAATGGGGCTGTTATGCATAGTTAGTGTGTTACCTACATACCACGGCGGCCGGCGCTCCGCCAGTGTGGAGGATCAGACAGGAGAAAAACACATATTAGGCAGAGGGAGCCGAAGGGATGACGTGTTTTTGTAGGCCAACCCGGAAGCCATGGGTTCCCTCGTCAAAAAGCCTCTGGGATGTTTTAATTGGATTTTGGATTATTGTCTAGCAAGATAATCTCTCCATATGAACACTGCTTTTATGATTTTAGAAGAGTAAATGCAATCTGCAGAAGTAAAAAGCACATTAGGCTGTAAACAAACTACACCAACGGCCCACGTCACCGTCTCCACTACTAAACTGACGGAGACGTTTAACGTCCTCGACAACCTCTGTAGTCTCATTTAGACACTTGTTAAGCAACCGCCTTTTTAAACACACGTTAAAGCTTCAAAATTCACCAGCGGGGTATTTACAGACGTGTTTTATGTTGCAGAAAAAAATGTTAAAATCTCTGAAGCTTGTGTTAAACACAGACCTGATTTCAGACGTCTAAACAAAAACACATTCAAACAACACTCGAGATGCAGATGAAGTACAGAACTCATTTCCGAAAATTGGAACTACAAACTTAGGCATCCTATAATACGTGTTCCGTTTTAAATACATGTGCCGGTCGCGTGATACACACGTCATTAATGTCGCAATTAACATGAAACAGGACTAATTCGGTAGGTTTAGGCTACAAAACGACTTGGTATGGTTAGTAAAAAACCACAGGGATTGCATTAAAATCCCTACTTCCGTGTTCCATTTTTCGAACTCTGGTCTCCTGAGTGAAAGTCTTGTGTGTGGTCGTGTGATTTGACTTTGTTTAATTGAAGACAGTTTTGGCACATCCAGTCACTGATTTGTTGAATGCACTTACTCAGTAGTTGCTGGGTATGCAAAGACATTTCTATTCTCTCAACATTTCAGATTGAGTATACATTTGATGCTGCTAACTTTTCTTTGTGGTGTATTTTGTCTCTACCATAGATGTCCTTACCCTGGATTTACAGTTTGTATTAGCTTTGTGAGTTGATTTATCACAGTAATGGAGGCACAGGCAGAAAAGAGCCCAGAAAAAACAGCTTAGTTTTAAATCACTTCCCACCGCCGGGCGTTCAGCCATTAACTGCTTCTCTTGTACCCACAAAGGAGAGGAGGGGTGCTCCATCACATACAGCAGTGGCTGTGGCTAAATACTGGACAGAATGAATGGCGATCTAATAACTTTATTCAGGACTTGCTGACCCAGTACAAGCCTTCAGCTTGTCTGTTATTTCCCCCAATCACATTCAGACAATGTATGACAGAGGCACCGTCGGGGCGTGGCGCCGCCCGGGACGATTGTGATTGGTTTAAGGAAACAGGCAGGGAGTTTTTTCAGTATCCATGAGTGAAAGCGCATTTAATCTAGACCTAGCAGCGCTGTGTCTAGATACACGAGACTATAAAAACACCTCCTGTCTGTTTCTCACAGAGGTTATACATGCAGGGAATGTAAAGGCATTGACTAACTAAAGGACTAACTGCAAACACATTGTCTGATTGCACAAAGGTGTTGACAGTATAATAATGCGTCCCCTCACTTCATCACCTGCCGACTGGTTTGATTGTAGAGTATAATGGAGGCGGGCGAGCTGTCATTTCTATGGAAATTGTCAAGTGGCTGGTGCTGGTGGTGGTGGCGGTGGTGTTGTAAGGAATAGCTCAAGGGGTTAAAAGACTGCCAGCGTTAATGACGCCACAGCAGGCCTGTGCTGCTACCCGCTCTTGCCACTGATGAGGGTTTTTTTTTTTTTCCCAGACAGCGATGACATCCCCGGGCCTCTGTGCACATGTGAAGCCCATCAACTCCTAAAATCACGCTGCTCCTGTAATGAGGAAAACCATAATGGCAAATCCTGAGCATCCTCCGGCCATGATGGCTGCACCGGAGGGCATGTGCATGGAGAGCGGGGTGCTTCAGCTGGCGAGCAGCCTTTCCTCATTATCTAGATTTGAGCGCCACGATGGTCGAATAACACAGGGGGTGTGGAGTCGCATTAATCATACTGTCACATATGTACAGGTCCACTCCGGAGACAGGAGTTCACGCCCTCGCATGCCGAATGCTCTGAGGATGACAACAGCTCTCACTCAACCACATTGGTATTTAAGCACATACCACAGGACTGTGGCACGCTATGTTTTTCTACTTTGCTGGCAGCTCCCTTTTGATAATATTTGGGGATGTGTGCTGTAATGGTAGTCCTCCTTTGCAGCTCCCGTGCACCTGCATCAGATCTCTGTGTGGGAGGACTCCTGCTATTTCTCCTCAGTGAGCCATTGGTGGTGCACCGTGTGCCTGCTGTGAGTCTTATCTTGCGATGTTCACATATCACTGGCTGTGCATTCATTTCCACACACACTGCACACAGTGCACAGGGGATAAATGCAATGATTTGCATGGATATAGCTTTGAGAAAACACTGTGATGAAAGTCCCTCCCGCCCACGCTGGAAAAGCAAACTTTGATCAGGGGTAGGAGGGAAATGTCTCTATGCCTCCGGGCATCGCAGGGGCAGGAGGCTGCAGGCTGCAAGGGGGGGGGCAGCATTTAAGATTAGACCCCACTCCTTGTTGAACAAATAGATGAGGTGAAAATCCTTTGGGAGGGGCTCGCTTCTTCTATTGTCCCTAAAAGTTGTCTGATGCCACTCACTCGAACAGTTTTTTATTAAACATCTAAATCATTCTTATTTAATTTAAGATGTGGAGCCGCTGAGTTTCAGTCAACACAAACTAAATTGCTTCAGTTAGCATCCTGAGGTGGAATGATTAGTGGGCGTGTTGCTGTTGCATGAAGAAGCTGAAATGGAAAATTTAGATGATGCTGTGGCCTGGGATTCAGTGGATGAACAGATGATACATTTCTCTCAGGCTCCCTGCCTCTGAGGTAATCCAATTCATTTTCTGTTATTGATTGACGCTGGACACCTTGGCGTTTGCGGTTCATGCTAGCAGGCAGCGGTAATGAAGGAATTTCTTGCAATTTGACTCCTAAAAATAAATTGTAACGCTGTGGAAGCTGCCAAGTAGTCGCAAGTGTGTGTTTTATTGTACTTCTTCTGTGTTTGAGAACCGCTTTTAAAATGACAACGTGTTTGCAAATAGAGGAGATTGTAACCAGTGCTCACTATTTCCAGAGCGTGTTTGAGTTTGTTTCAGGTTTTTCATGTACAGTAGTTGTGATGTTGATGGTGTCCTCACAAGTACAGTAATACAAACGTGTATGTGTGTGTGTGTGCGATTGTACCTCTATCATTGTGAGGACCAATTTGAGTTTTAAACCTTGACAGATGGAAAGATTTTATCAGGTCTTCACTTCCTCAAAATACTGTTTGAAGTTTAAGGATTAGTTTCAGGGTTAAGATTAGAATTAGGTTTAAAAAACTGCAAAAACTGTAGAAACAAGCTGTGAACACAACATTGCCATATTTTAATGATATGGTGAACTTGTTAGCAAACAGTTTCTTATTTATAGATTCGGCACTGATGGAGCAACATTAACATTCATTTAGAGTCGTGTTTCTGTGCAAATGTAAGTGCAGTCTTCTTTTAGCTCTGTTTTGGTCTCCACCAACTCTTTAGGGAAATATCTGGCTCTTCAGCTGCTAAATTCTCCACTGTGTTCACCAACTTTGTCTGCCTACTGGGCTAGGTTTTTAGTAGAGCTTTGATTCTCTGCCTGAACCCGATTGGGCCTGACTCGACCCGTCGGGTTTAGGCAGGACTGTCATTTATCAAAATTCCCCCGGGCTTGAATCCGCTAGAGTTTGTGCAAATTTCACAGTATTGTAATTGGGCTTAGGCCTCAAACTGCTGCCGTGGTTTGGGCTCAGGTCGTGCTTGGACAGAGTGGGTTCATGTAGGGTCGGGCCTGATTTTTGGGCCCGATCATAGCTCTAGTTTTCAGAGCTTATTTGTAGAAAACAGCAGCCTGATGCAGCTGAAAACACGATGCTGATGAGAGCGGTGAACCAGCAAGGTAAAGTTACGGGCTGTAAAACAAAAACAATGAGCTGAAAGAAAAGCTCTGAGGGGAACTGAAGAGTTGAGTGATAATTCTCCATGGGTTCATAGGACAGAACGCCTGTCCTCACAAGAATAGAAATACAGTGTGTGTTTGTTAACAATCATTCATTTCTTTTTGAATTCTTTCTGGAATTCTTCTGAAACAGAAGGAACCTGTCAACTTTGTTTTGCTTTTGTTAGTCTAGCTGACATTTTTACATTTTTCAGCCTTTGAAGATATTAAGACTTTTTTTTCCAGTAAACCCTCAGACACGTCTCTTTCTGTCTTTCTTTACACTGGAAGAAGAACAGCTCTCTTTTATATTATTGCAGGAGAAATTGTGGCTCTTTCTGGGTTTGCAGATTGTTTCTGAGTGCTTTGACTGTACATAATCATATTTTTAGGGATTGTCTCCATCCTCTCCGGAGCTCTCTAACCACTGAGGTGCTTGAGCTTCATAACTCCTGAAGTCTGATCTCAGTTGCCCAAAGCTTACTGGGGAGGGATTTCATACTTGTGAAATAATTTTATATTGAAGAGGAGACTTGACCTCACTAAAGCTGCTGAAAATAACCTGCAATTTAAAGGAGCACTCGACCAATATTACACCGCAAAGCCAATTTACCAACACTCAACATTATCGCCAGACTAGAATATTTATTGATATTGACGGTTGTGCAAAACCCTAGATTACAATGTTTTTTCTTTGTTTTGATACTCAATGCCATCCTTATTTTACAATTCTTGCTTTCTAAAACATTGAAAGGTTAAGGTCAGATGTAGAATCGTCCAATATGTCATTTCTGGGAGTTGAGCAGTTCTATAATATCTTCTGTGGCTCTGGGCGGAGCTTTGTGAAACGTACTCAAGTGGCATCGCTCGGTTATTTCGCCTTTGGCTTGAGACTACAACTTTTTAACAGAAATCCTGCGTTACAAAGTAGATGTGGTATTTGAAAGACATAGGTGTTTACCAGACAGAGAGGATGCATTCTGGGAGGTGTAGGATTCTGTGTTTTTAACCCATACTGATTTGAACCCGTCTTTGTTAAAATCGTCTCTCACAAGTCCACCAACTTCATGGAAGTGCAATACAAAACTGTGACTGTTACATTTAGGTATGAGGATGTGTTGATCTCCTGCCACCGCTCAGAACACTAATTTAGGAGACGCTCCTGTGGGTCGTATTAGGGGGTAGGAGCTATCGACCTATGTGTTCGTATGGGTTGGCGGACTTGTTGGAGGAAAACAAAAATTGGAGGACTTTTTATTTAGATGCAGAGCAATGTAATGCAGTATCCTGCAATTGTCCGTTCTTTCAGGAAAATGTGGTTTGTTGCAGACAGAGTCACAAACAATGGTTAGACATTTTTATGCAACCAGTAATCAGAATTCACTGTATCTGTTGTTTTGCATTAATATGGGCTACCAATAAGATCGGGCTATAATCACAGCTGACACTGCAATCAGTCATTCTGTGAACAACGGGAGGGGAGAGTGCCCGTTATGAATTTTGGTTTGGTTTAGTCTTAGTGTCTATTCTTATTCGCATCAAAGACCAGCAAGTGTCTGGAGATATAACAGTAAAACAATCAGAAGAAGGCAAGCATACTTTTGATCATGGACGGCTTATGAGACAATGGGCCCCTGCAGACATGTAGGAGAACCCCCACCTACATAGAAACAAGGCACCCAAACTCAAAGAGTCTACTTTTAGTCATTTTGCATCTTTTTTTTTTTCACAATATGTTTATTGGCTTTTTCAATTTGAATAAACAAGCCACACATTCACAAACACCGTCCCTCCCATCCCCAACACAACATTCTCGGTAAAGTAAAAACTTTAAATGTAAATAAGTGAGTGATTGTAGATAAGGAGGAAATATAAATATCAAATAAAATAAAAATACAGATAAACAAATATAAGAAACGCTAACCAAAAATAAATAAATAAATGACTAAAACATTGAAAAAAAAGAAACGGGGGGTGGGGGGTTATAACTCTACCCAAGTAGAAATATTTAAATAGGAATAATAATAATAATAATATAATATAATATGAGTATATATGTACACTCATACAGAAATAGGCATACCTGGTATCCATATACCCACCTACACATATACAGATGCATACAAATCTGCATCTATTTTTTTTTAGTTGTTTTACAATTTCTTTGTAGTAATTTTGGGTCATTTGTAGTCTGTATGTGTATACGTTTTGGTAGTTTTGTGTCTATTTGAAGTCATTTAGTGTCTCTTTGTGCTTGTTTTGCATCTCTGTAGTCATTTTGTGTCTCTTTGTATTCATTTTGTGTGTTCTCTTTATGATTGATTTTTTTTTTTTAATCAGATACATTTTGTGAGTCAGAACGCCTGGCCCTTTGGGCCCCTGGTCCTGTGCCCGGTAGGCAAGTTCAGTAATTTATTTCTCTGGGAGTTAGCAGCTACAAACGTCAGTCAGTCGTGATGATGAGGTGTGGTTTTGAACTACTGAGCAGGCAGCATCATGCATGCATCATGTGTTTAATTTAAGTGACCGCAGGTATGACAGGTGACAGCCGGCTTTAACCTGCATGAAAACGACTGCAGCCGCCCCAATGATAAAAAAACATGTGGCAGGCAGGCAAGACAAACGCAGCCCAATGAGCTGCCATCGGATGATAGCAACTAATTAGAGTTTTCTCTTCCGCTCAAGGGGCCGTCTTATGATTAAGAGAGCCCAATGAATATGTATATGATGTGAGCACGGGGATGCTGTGGATCTGGGTCAGGCTGCTGGTGGATGATGAGTTGCCTGTGAAGTGAAGCAAGGAGACGTGTGGCAACACCACACTATTCACAGACGTCCACAAGAGGCACGCAGATGTGAGGGACCTTAACTTTTCCAGATTATGGTTCTAACAAGTTTATGGGCACTTGGCATTCAGAGGGAGGCGGTCTCATTCAGCTGAGGAGCGCTAAATGACTTCTCTGGGGATCATTTCTGCCTCTTATAGCTTGGCATTTAAATCGAGCAAGTGGATGCATTGATTGGTCCATCTCCTCGCTCTGCAAACAGAATGTGAAACTGATATTAAAAAGATGGGGGAAGTGATGTCATATGTTGCTGGAGCCCAGAGATGGTCTCACTGTGTTGTAGTCTGTAAAGAGAATGTATGCAAAAACTATTCAGAGTCCGAGGACACAAATGAGTGAGAAAGAAAATAAAAATTGCAAGAAATAAAAAGGCAAGGATTCAGCTGTCTATCACAGCGACCCTTCCATGCATGGGCGGATTATGAGACAATGGGTCCCTGGGCTGATATATGCAAGAGGCCCCCCACCCACCCTGACTACATAGGTACCAGACCCCCAAACTCAAAGAGTCTCTTTGTGGTTGTTTTGCATGGCTTTGTATTCATTTTGCATCTCCGTGATTGTTTTGCATACATTTTTAGGAATTTTGGGTCTCTTTGTGGTCATTTTGCATCCATTTTTAGTTGTTTTGCACCTCTTTATGGTCATTTTGTGGTTGCTTTGCATCTCCTTGTAGTCGTTTTGCATATCTGTGATTATTTTGCATTCATTTTAGTTACTTTGCATGTCTGTGGTCATTTAGTTTCTCTTTGTAGTCATTTGGGTCGTGTGTAGTCGTTATGTGTACGTTTTTGATCGATTTGTATCTATTCTCACTTAGCGTCTCTTTGTGGTTGTTGTGTACTTATGTAGCAATTTTTGTATCTCTTTGTAGTCATTTGTAGTCATTTTGTATGTTTGTAGTCATTTAGTGTCTCTTCTCTTGATCGTTTTACATTTGTGTTTTTTTCATCAACATTTTGTGAGTCAGGGGCCCCTGACCCTTTGGGCCCCTGAGCCTGTAGGCCCGTTAAGTAATCCATTAATTTTTCCATGGTCTCTGTGGCAATGCGAGAATTGTTAATGATGCTCTGAGTTGTTGTGCAATCTTTTTCTCTCTCCAGGATCATTATAACAGAAATGACAACAGCTGACAAATTTCACAGCTTGTGGTTTTGCTACCAGCAAATCACTTTGGCTTACATTATCAGCATCAATAATACAAATGGCCCAACAAGCGGAGTTCAAAGTAAAAGTTTGTTTTGGATATGAGGCGGAAGAGAAAAGAGCTGTCTGTTGCAGTAAGCCTGCCACACAGCCGAGTCCTTCCTGCTGTCACAGATGCCTAACCAACAGATCTGTCAGAGGATATGAGAAAAGCCCCCAGTATTATTTTCTTTTATTAAAATGTGCAAGCTTTTTTTTCTATCACTTGCAATCACACTTGGGAATCATGAAAGGTTATGACTCCTGCATGCATGACAATTCTCAATAAAAGCAATGATTTCTTTCCGTTTTTTTTTTTCTTTTTGAGGGAAAATGATTCGAATGAATTACGCTCGTGTTACGTGCGCAGCATTTCAAATCAAACCCACAGAGCCAAGTCTGTGGTCCTGAGCTTTTCAAAGCTCACTTGCACGACTGCAACTCTACCTGTGTGACTGTAATTCTCAACCTATTATCAGAGATTCACACCACAAAAACATTTTATGTGTGAACTCAGCAGCAGCCCGAACTTACAAATGACAGTCTGAAATATCTGCACTGTGCTCTATAACAAGAAATGCCTCCACTTTACGGGGCTGTGAATCTCTTTCTCTACATAATGAACTCCCTGACAGGCGAGTGGCAGAGCTTCACCACAGTAAAACACGGCCGTTTCCTGTCACCACCACTGAGAACAGCCACGCTCCAGTGTTTTAGTGATGGCGGCGGAGCGGCTGCCGACATCACATTTGCTGGTGCTCGATCAGTGTAACGGATGAGCCTGTGCTGCAGACAGTGATGCTAATACACACACATGTATGCATGCATACCTGTCATGCATGTACACACATTCCCACATAAGGAAGCCCTGTCATGTCATGCCGTCACACCGCACCATTTCTCTTGTCGCAGAAGTTGAACGAGCAAAGATCTCACACTCTTCCTCCCAGCGTGCTCCATCCACCTCACATCGGTGCAACTCAATTGGACGGTGCAATGGAGCAGAGATGGACTAAACACCGCCACCGTTGAGTTCAATTGTTCTCCGTACTTTCATGCATGACTGTAGATCCACACGCTGCTGCGCCCCCGCATTATGTCTTGAACATCAGCGCACCAGAGGGATTTAATTCTCCCCGTTTCCTCCTCTTCGGAGAAACTACAACGCTGACAAAGTGATCGGATCATCTGAAAAGGAGAATGACAAATGTTTCCCATCCGGCACAGACCCAGGGGGAGCATTGTTGATTTATGGCACAGAAGAATGAGAGCGGAGCTGTTCTTTTAGTCTCGCAGAAGAAAAGCATGCACTTCAGGCTACATGTTAAAGATACTATATGGCGTTCGAAGCGACAATTTTGCCTGTTGCCGAAGAAGGCTGATGTGCAGGCCTGCTGATTTTCCCAACACATTCACCATTGTACGTTTCTGCAAACCACGGCTGCGTTTGTACGTTCGATATGGAGCAGATATCAAAGTGATGTCGTGGGAAAGTGTATAAATAGCATGCCGCTACGCTTTCAGGATCCCTTGACATCGCTTTTACTACGGTCGCAGTTTTGTGAATTCAAACGATATGTTTACGCAACAAAACTAGGTGGTTAAGTTTAGGAGAAAACATTTGTGGTTTGGGTTAAAATAAGGACGTTTGTTACCTAAATTATGTAAATTACA